>CAEFZY010005753.1:0-52805 GCA_903066815.1 Brachyrhaphis roseni | reverse complement strand
ACACACTCATCCAGCATCAACATCCGTCCTCTGAGACACTTTGAGGACGTGACAGCAGCTGTGTCAGAGCTCAGAGACAAACTAAAGGACATCCTGACTGAGGACTGTAGGGTCATCTCTTGCGTCATCTCTGATGTGGACGTTTTACTCGCTCGAACAGATGCAATGAGCCGAGCTGATTTCTTGATGTTCTCAGTTCGCGTCTCTCTGGATCCAAATACGATGTATAGAGACATGCTACTCCCCGTGTTGTATCACAAAACACGATATCTGAAGCAGAACCAGAGGTTTCTAAGTTATCCTGACAGGTTCACTTACTACTTTCAGGTTATGAGCAATGAGGGTCTGTTGGGTCAAAATTACTGGGAGGTTGAGTGGAGAGGAGGTGGAGCTTGTGTTGCTGCAGCGTACAGAAGCGGTACAGTGGCCGAACTCGCATTTGGGTTTAACAACAAATCCTGGGCATTAAACTGCACTCAAACCGGCTACACATTTTGTCACAACAGCATTGAAACTCCAGTACGAGGTCCAGTTTCCTCCAGAATTGGAGTGTATCTGGATCACAGAGCAGGTATTCTGTGTTTCTACAGCGTCTCTGGTTCCATGACTCTCCTCCACAGAGTCTGGACCACATTCACTCAGGCCATTTATCCTGGACTGAGGTTCCAAAGGTCCAAAGGAGACACTGCTTCGTTTGTTAAGCCACAATAATATTGTTGTTTTGTGGGTATTCTCTTTTTGGTTTCTTTCAGTTGGAACCACCAGTCGAACTAGTAGAGCTGGAAACTTTGTGTTCAGTCTTTTCAGAAGATTCATAACCAACTACATGTAAAGTTTAACACTGAAGGTCAAGCAATAAAGCTTATTCACCTGACCACTCTGTGTCTTCATTTAAACCAGGGGTGTCAAACTCCAGTCCTCCAGGGCCGGTCAGTGTCTTGCAACTTTTAGATGAGCCTCTGCTGCACCACACCTGAATAGAATAATTAGGTCATTAAGGTTCTGGAGATCTGATCTACACAAGGAGGTAATTAAGCCATTTCATTCCAGTGTTTTGTACCTGAGGCACATCTAAAAACTACAGGACACCGACCGGCCCTTGAGGACTGGAGTTTGACACCTGTGATTTAAACCGTTAGATAAATAATGAAATTGTTTTTTTTTGTCAATATGTTGGTGAATCTGTCTGGATCAGTTATTTAGAAGTTTCTAGGATCAGCCAGAGTATGACTAATCAGATACAACCCAACATGTAAGAAATGTTTATTATTTAGTAATCATTAAATAAGTTATGACAATCAGAAATATGTCCAAAAAGTCAATTTAACATTGTTTCAGATGTGAACGAGGTGACTTGTCCGGGGTTTTGCTTTACATCTTCATTTGACAAGGGTGTTGGACCTCCTATAAAGAGACAATAAACTGACAAGACTGTGGAGGTGCTGCCACTAGATGGCGCTGCACACACTTGAGCAGAAGGAAATCAGAAACAATCCATTTGTCATCCAACATGCTCATCCCTAGTGGGTTAAGCATGTCCATCTGGTGTCTCAGTTTCAGGTATTTAAAAACTTATGGCTAAACAAATCATGTTTTCTTCCAATTTTGAAAATTGACACAAGAAATGAACTGAATTTAAAGGCTGGATTCTTCTAAATGGTTTAGTGTAGCATTAAGCCCCTGAAATATCAGTTAAACCATAATAGATGCAAAAAAGCCAGCGAGCTAGCCAGGGTTTCTCCTTCCTCTGAAATCCTTCCACACCAAGAACATTTCTTCCACCTGTACCGATTCGGACTCAGACTTTCACCAACGTGCATGTTGAATCACTTGAATGAAGGCAGAAAGCTTCTTGTTTATTGAGATTCAATGAAATGGATATTAAATGTAGGATCATATGAAAATGTTTAAAAGGCAAACAGTCCCCCCTACTGACAAATGTTGGGACTGACTTTAATCAACATAATGAGACAATAGGATATTTTTCCCTTTACACTGTTTGGTGCCTATCAACTTTAAAAGACAAGAAAGTCTAATTCTAAAGTTAGTTTTAGTTCATAAATCTTCAACATTGAATGCCATGTTTACATAAATATCTCAGTTATAAAACAGCTTGTTCTTCATCTCTGAATGTGTCGTCTGTGGGGTTTTAAAGCACATTATTAGTACTGATTGTAGAAAGGACACATATTTAGTGTTGCCATCATTTTACCTCCAACATGTTGGGAGTTAAAATGAAGAGGAAACAATTTCTGAACAACAAGGTAAATGTTTGTTTCAGGAAGAATCCTCCGTTTGTACACTCCAGTTCACTTTGACCTCCAGAATCAGGAACAACAAAAACCAAGAGTTTATGTTCCCATCTCTTGTTATCTCCAGCTCGGTCTGCTGGCCTTGCTCCAGTCTTTGGAATGGGTTGACTTGTCGCTGCCGCTGTCATTTCGCCTGTGGCCTTTAGGGGGCGCCAGAGAGCTGTGGAGAGGTGACGGAGCAGAGGATCTGGCGCTCTGAGGCCTCTTCAGAGTGAAAGAGGAGGAGGTGTTCAGGAGGTCTGTGGCTCTGGAGGAGGATGAGGAGGTCTTTGGGGAGGATTTAGGGGAACCGGTGTTGGGGGAATGAGACAGAGGAGGTTTGGTTCTTCTGAAAGAAGAAGATGCTGTGTTTCTGGTGAAACCTGGAAGCGCTGATGATGACGGGGTTCTGAATTTGTGTAGAGGCGTGACAGGAGCACTGACGCTGCCCCCTCCAACCTGACTGAGAGCTCGAAGCTTGGAGAGACACATTTTCTCTTCTGCTTGGGTTTTGGGTTTCTTTAAGGGTTTCCGGACGGATGGCCTGCCCTCGAGGTTCTGGTTCTGCTCTGTGGACTCTGAGGTCTTAGTGGAGCCTGACTGTTGGGACGCTGTAGCAGTTCTGGGTTTCTCTCCTTGACGGGGAGAGGGGATGTTCAGACTAGTGGTTCTGGAGGAGTTGCGGGTGTTCGCTGGAGGCTTTTCAGGTTTTTTATCTCTGGATGAAGAACCTGGGTTGATCCTTGTGATTGGTACAACTCTCCTCATGTTCTGGTTCTCGGAGCTGGTGAGGGTGCGGATCGATCTGCCGCCTGTAGAGGTTGTGTTTGATGGTTTCACTCCAGTATTTCCAGTTCTGGAGTTCAGGGACTTCTTGGTGGAGGTTTTGGTTAAAGTTTCTGGTTTTGTTTTCCCACCAGTTGAATTTTCTACTGTCCTTTGCCTCAAAGTCTTCTTGTTTATACTTGTATTATCAGATGTTTCCTCTGAGCCAGGTGCCACATCTGTCCTCTGATCGGTGGAGTTCATCAGTTTAGCTTTTTCAGGTGCCTCTGCAGTCAGAGTGGGATCTGGATTGGGTGATGCAGGGATTATTGGATGTAATCCAGGGTCATTAGAGCGGGAGACAGGCACTGGTTGGCTGCTGATTGGGACGGACTCTGTGGTTTGACCATCTGCCTGAGTTTCTGAACTCTCATTAGTGGATGTTGCAGAGGAAGTTTGCCGCTTTTCTCCATGAGTCTTCCCTCCCTGCTGATTCTTCTCCGTGTGTAGAGGTGTGTTCTCACCGGCTGCTTCACACACACTTGTCACACACCAGACAATCACCTTGACTTCTTGTTCCTCGATGTTCTTCTCAATCTCCTGGGAGTTATTCTGAGGTTTGTCTGCTCCCTGTTCTTCTGGACCTGTGGTCAACGAGTCGCCGCCGCCCGTCCGGGTGGTGGTGGTACTGTCAAACACCTTTAGCTCAGGCACCAGGGTGCATCTCTCTAAAAGCACAGACATGTTTCCTTTAGCAGCAGTGGTGCTACAGACACCACTCTGTCTTCTGGAAGTCTGATCAGCTGTTTCATTCTTCAAATGAGACTCAGTCGGACTGTTGGGGAGTTTTTCGTCACTGCTGAACCTGGGAATGGGTGAGTTATTCCCACTGTTGTTGAGCTCAGACTGTTGCTTTGAATCAGAGGTAGATTTGACTGGAACTTCATCTTTATTTACATCTTTACGTGCGTCATCAATGCCTTCAGGGTTCCGACTGGTGGGGGTCTCTAAGTGGGTTAAATCTTTCGTAGGAGAGAGTCCTGAACCTCCAGGCTCAAGTTTAGAGGTTGGTGGGAAATGTTTCTTTGTGTCCTCCTTTCCTCTCTGCCGAGGAACTTTGAGGTCATTGGATTTCTCCAACATTGCGCTAAGTTCCCGCTCTGCAACGAGAGTTGGCGAGCTGGATGGAGAGTTGCGGCTTCGCAGGAAGTTCCCCGAACGTCCTCGAGCGACGTGCTTGGTACTCAGAGAGGAGCGAGACTGTGACTTTGGGTTCAGGAGGTCCAGTAAAAGTCCAACCTCGTCCTTTGCTGCTGCTGCTGACATGTCGGTTTCACTTCTGCAACGCCACCCGAGGGCTCCGGTCACCTACAACACAATCGCACAAGAAAAATGTTTTACCTGGTCAGGAAGTCCGTGGGTTTCGTTTTGTGTCTCACTCCTCCTGAATGGCTGGCACTGTTTACGTCTACGTCAGCAGGAGCCAAGTCCCATGACTACAGGAGTTAGTGGTCATTTAAAAACATCTTCTCACTTCTCACAGAAGCCTATATACAACTGTACCACTGGGTGCTAAGCTAAAATGTCCACCAATTTGACCAACTGGACAAAGTTTTTCCTCTCTTTCCTGTTGTCAGATTTGTGTCCCATAAATCTAATGAGTTGTGACCTCATGTGCAAGTTAGAGATAATTTGTCAGTAAAACAATCCGGGAGTCAGCAAAACACAAAGTAAGTGCTAATCAGAGAACTGGGATTGTATTTATAATCTTAAATTGTCCAGAGTGGGATTCTGTTACCTCCTCTCCTCCGGACCACGAGTGTCTCTTCAGCTCCTCCTCTTGCATCCGCTGACGGCGAGTCGCTTCCTTCGCCTCTCTCTCCTTGTTCTCCTTTAAGATCCAGAAAAACGCTTCTTACCAAACTGTTCCCTCTGTTCCCAAACTGACTCTTTAAGTTCTGACAAACACAAACTTAGAAAACAGGTTTTAAAACCAACTTCATTTGATCTTTTATTAATCTTTTCTTCCACATAAATGAGGAAATATTTTGTAACAACATTAACTGGTATAACTTAACTTCAACTTTACTCTTCAAATGATGCAATAAGATCAAAATGTCTGATCTATTTACCCAGAATGCCCTGCACTGTAGTCCACTTTCTGCTTTTGAAGCGATCACTGATCTGTTTGGTGTTCACATACCACCTCAGAGTTCACTTCAACCAAACTGAGACCAAGGTTTTTAGGAGGTCCAGAGTTTGATTTTTTCATTGATTGCGCGCTCATACCTCCCCAAACCAACCGGACTTTCTACCCAAATGGACTGGAGTTTGATTAAAGTGGACTAAACATGGCTGGTGTGAATAAACCCTTAAATTTCATCCTGCATGTTTTACAGAGTTTTTGAACAAACCTTGGCAGCGTTTGTGAACTTGGTGCAGAAGGTCTGGAAGATGCTGAAGCAGTCGTCCAGTCTGAACGACTCTCTGTCCTCGCAGAAGAAGTCGATCAGCTCTCTGCCTTCCTTCTTCAGCTGTTGCTGGCTGCCGCGCAGCGAGCACAACGACGACGTGGCGCTCTGAGACGCACGACACAAACCGTCACAGGCTGGTCCTACTGCAGGACGTTTAACGGTTCTAGGTTCATGGATTTTATTTTTTATTTTTATTTGGTAACACTTTATTTGAAGGGGTTACATCATACTTTTAATGGACTTTAACTGCAAGTTTTAATGCAAGTTTGAAATGAAAGTGCCATTATTTGCTGAATATTGCAAAGCTGGCACTTTTAATGCAACTTTCCAATAAAAGTTGTCATGAAGTGTCATTTACCAAATGACATTCTGAGTCAACCTGAAAAATGATGTGAAACTTTGTTTTACCTGAAGGAAACTGTCCAGCTGCTGCAGCAGCTCTGTGTCTTTCTGGATGCTCTCCTCTACTGAGCGCGTGCGAGACGTCAGCAGCTGCAGTTCAGCATCCAGCGTTTCCATGGAGATCCTAACAAAAGAGACACAATTGGTTTGTCCTATTTCAATGCAATTATTTCAGTTTAATTTGAGGAACGTGATTTGGCTTTGCAGAAAAAGCTTTGCCAACCAACATCAGCTATAAGAAATTGTAAAAACGTTTCTGATCTGTATTTTTTTATTTATTCAGACATGCACTGAAAAAACACAAAATTAAGTATTTTTGGTTTATTTTCTAGTGCAAATATCTTAGTTCACTTAAAATAAAACAAAACAAACTTACAGGTAACTTTTCAACAAGATAAAACAGCTTGTTTTAAACCAACAAGTCCCTAAAATATTAATGAAAAAGTTCCAGATCCTTTGGCAGATTATTTGTAACCTGGACAAGTTACAGGTCACTTGACAATAAAGCTAGTAATATTAAGGATTTATTGACTTAAAACAAGCTCCTGTATCTGCAAGTGTACTAAGATATTTGCAGTAGAAACTAAACAAAAACACTTGGTCAGATTTGGTGTTTTTGCAGTCTGACCCTCAGCTGTGTTTGAGAACTTTTGAAGCGCCGTCTCACCTGGATGCAGCCTGGATGTGACTCAGGTTCAGAGGAAACTCCAGCAGCTTTTGGTCTTTTTTCTGAGCTTCCTGAAGAAAAAAATTAAATCTCTACTTTACCTGAACTGCGGTCAGAAGGAAACAATATGCAATATTTAGAGCAAAACAGCTGCAAATGTTGCAAAAACTCTGCAGTTTAGATTTTAAGATGAAGAGAAAATCGTAATGTTTGAGTAAAAAGAACATGATAGAAGTTGGTTTGTGGTAATCCATCATCATCAGGTTGAGTTCACTGACCAGAGCCACGAAGTGCAGCAGGTTCATCCCCGGTATGTTGGACTTGGTGTCTGCAAGCGACAGGAGGGAGGACAGCTTGAAGCCCACGGCGTTTCCTGCAGAACCTCCCTGCAGAACACAGCAGTTATCAACAACTGGAGCAGCTTCCAGCCCAAACCTCACCACTGCACTGCTGAGGTTTCATCCAGACTAAAACTAATGATGTTCCAGTTAACACGGGTTTTTAGCCCCAATTTAAAACTGTTTTCTGGAAGTTTGCTCCAGAAAACTGTTTTCTGGATTAAGTTTAAGTTTGTTAATCACTCAAGATATCTATAAAAAACACATTTAGCTTCACAATAATGCACTACTTTGAGTTAAACACATTCAGATTTGAAGTTTTATTGTGTCAAACTGGATGACGTTTGAAGTGTTTGATGCTCTTTTTGTTTTCTATATTTTATGAATTTTTTCACACAGATTTTCCTGCTGTCAGTCAATGTCTCTTTTTTTATCACTGTCTATTTCAGTCCGTTATTGTTTGTGGTTTGCTGTCGCTGCATTGTTATGGTAATTTGACGTCCCTCGTCTGTCAACTTCATATATCAACAGATTTCGTTTTAAAGCCTTGTAATAACAAATAAGAAGTGCATAAAATATATTTTTGGTCAGAAATATGAGCTGTTCGCATGAGAGAAAGGCTGACAGTAAAATTATAAACATATTTAAATGTTTTAAAGGCAGAACATGAAAGGTTTCTGCTGCCTCTGTGTAATTTGCGCAGCATGTGAAGGCGAAGTTTCCAGTTTGACAATGTGAACAATAAGGCATAATGATACGGTTTGAGTCTAGCACTCCCTGATGATGCTTGAAATAAGTGAACATCTGTTCCTTGTAAAAAATAAAAAAAATCACGAGCTGCAGGGAGCTTTCTGATGTCGCAGTTTTCTGCACCAGAGATGAAAACTGAACAAAAACGAGTTTTAATCTGTTTTATATGACATCAGCCAGACAGAGTTAACAATCTGTAGCTGGTTTCCTAATTAATTATGAATTGTTTTTTATTCCCCACTCACAGCATTGAGGATGTTTCCGGCCTGCAGCACCAAGTGCAGAACAGCGTGGAGCTCCTTACAGCACATTAACTCTGGATGAGAGGAAAACGAAAGGAGGGAAGAAATGTGTCGTTAGAGAAGAGAGAGAAAGAGCTAACAGTGGCAGCACTTAGTTAGCAGCTCAGGCAGAGATTCACACACACACTGCTAAAAATAATCAACGTGTTTGGATGACGTATCGCTCTGCACATCTGCACAGAGTCTGAAGAAATCAGGTGAGTTTCTTTAGCATCGCTCTGCTGTTTTATCTTTAGTAGAAACCGAGTCGTTAGCTGTCAAATATCTGACTTCAGATTAATATTTTTGGTGGCATTCATTCATTAAAACACAAAGATCACTGCAGAATGTTTAGTGAAAGGAAAACATTCAAAGGGAAGTTTGAGGAGTTACTTTAAAATATACCCTGCACTGCCACTTTGCAAATTATAGTCATAATTTATTAATCCTTCTAAACCGTCATTTTAATCCGTTAAAATGTTAATTTTCTGTAACAGATCATAAAAGAGTTCATGATGATGAATGGCGCTTAGACTGAAAATGATTTCTTGTAACTGCAGCAAAAAGTGTTTCTGCAAATTATTAACTTTGACGTCTGAATTTAAGTGAAATCAGATCAGATTTTTTAGTTTTAGAAAAACTCTAAAAATATTCATAATTCTCCACTAGCTGTACAATTATACACAGTTTTTATGTGTTGGTCTGTCACATAAAATTCTTCTAAAAATAAATAACTGAAGTGAAAATGAAGGAATATGATGCCATTAGTATTCAGAAAAAGTTGAATAAACTATAATGTTTTTTCTTCTTTGGTTAAAAGTTAAAGACAGAAGCAAATAAAACCAACAGAATTGAAATATTTCAGGTATTTCAGGGTAAAATGTTTGCTACCTCTGGTTGCAGAGCGAAGGATTTTAAAATCTCGCTTCATGGCGTCGCAGGAAGCAGGAAACTCCTCCTTTAACAGCATGGACTCGATGTGGACCGAGTAACTACACAGACATTTAAATATCAGAGACACGGATATTACAGATTATTTAAAGGTAAAATTTCACATTATAATGTCAAATGTTTTACAGAGACTGACTGATGGAGTCATAATAATGAAAGAGCTGTTTGTAATACCAGCATCAAAGTTTTCAGCAGCAGAATATAAATCTTGTTTATCTGATTTTATTCCTTTCTGTATGTGAATCTGCTCTCATTTTCAATTCACTGCTGATAAACCTGAATTTCTCCATTTCTATTCTATTGTACAGTCAATTTATATTAATTAACTTGATGCACTTAGAAAGTCACGCTAAACATGCAGAATCTAAATATTATGTTCAGGTTGCACAAAAACATTATTTTCACAGATCATTTGATCACTTATTTAAGTTATTTGTTTTTCTTTTTCTGTAAATATGAATATATTGTATAAAATACGCATTCCTAGGGGGATTTGGTTGGTTTTTCATAAGATCAGACACTGATATCAGCTGGTAATTGGTAAATATTTTAAAAATAAAAATGGAGAAGGAGTTGGATTCTTACTCCCATTATGACATGTTATAATTAGTTTTTGAGTATTTAGTTATTTACATATTTGTTTTTTCATGTCAGAAAAAATGCTAAATGCTATTTGAAAATTGATATCTACAGAGTTTATCAAGATTTTTAATGCAATAATGATTTAAGTTGCTGTTTTTTAATATTTCTACTTCTTAGCAGTTTTTTAAAGTAATTCAGATTTTCTATTCAGTTTGTCTTTTTACACTGCAAAAACACAAACACTTCCCAAGTATTTTTGGTTTAGTTTCTAGTGTGAATATCTTAGTACACTTGAAATAAGATCACAGTAACTTACAAATAACTTTTCAGCAAGGAGCTTGTTTAAAGTCAATAATTTCTTAAAATTGAAGAAAAAGTATTATTTTCACTTATAACAAGACATTTTCTCATGTTGCAAGTGAATTAATCTGTTAGTGGAACTAGAAGTTTTTCATCATTAAGGAATTATTTACTTAAAACAAGCTCCTGTATCTTGCTGAAAAGTTACTTATAAGTTCATTTTGTTTTATTTTAAGTGAACTAACATATTTGCAATAGAAACTAGACCGAAAATACTTGGTAACGTTTTATGTGTTTTGTGATTAGTTTGCTGACTAAAGCAGATTTATTTTTTATTTTTTGCTTTATTATCGAATCTGATTACTAGAAACAACTTAAAAAAAACATCTTATTTAAAAGTGTGTCTAAGCTTGACAGGTTAATTCTGAGTGTTTACATGTTTAGCTAAAATGTTTTGCTAGTTCTGAGGTTGTGAAATGTTTTGATAAAGTAGTGAGCTCACCTGGGCAGGTGAGTCAGCAGATAAATGAAGGAATCGGCCAATGAGAGCTTGGAGACGTCGCCTCCGTACGCCTTCAGCTTCTTCACCTTCAGAGGAACAAAAGCAGAGTTTTATCAAACAAATGTACGTTTATGGATAAATAAAACGATTATATTTCTCTCTGTAGGTGAGGATGTTTGTGTTTCAGACGTCAGATGAAATATTTCACCTCGTCTTTTTCTGGAAGCAGCTTCAGCAGCTCTCTCAGAGGCTCCGCCCCAAATGATTCGCTGTTGCCATGGCGAATCTCATCCACCAGCGTCTGATTGGACCTGCCGGGGAAAATGCTTTATCTAATTAACAGCTAAATTACACTCCGAATGTGTTAAAATGACACTTTGGTCAGTGTTAATCAGTCGTAAAAAATAAAAATAAACCAAACTCAGATTTAAAACAAGTTCATCTGCAGTCAAATAGAAGAAATGAAGATGAATTAAAACGTTTGCACATGTTAATATGTCTATTTATATCAGTGTAAACTAATTTATAGTCGGAGTGCCTCCCTCTTCTGTTCTGGTGTATTTACTAAGTATTGATTCTGAACATCATAAACACGATCAGAACACGCTGTGACCCGTTTCCAACCTGGACATGAAGCTAAAGAAAGGGAAATTAAAGATTTGCTTTTGAGAAAATGCCTCATTTTTAGCCAAAATTACAACACAAACATATTTAATTGAGGTAATTGATGGTTTATAAGAGAAGAGTTTAAGGTTAATAAGTGGAAGAATCTGCTGCTGTTCTGTAAGTTTTTCTGCTTTCTAACAAAAAAAATTGAAAATTAAGGTTTTGATAAAGTTTCTGGATGCTAAATTGCCCCAGAAGTTACTGAGAAAAATTATAATATTTTTGTTTTTAGATCATTTTTATGACAATAATATAATAATGATAAAATAACACAGAATTGATTCTCAAAGATCAATAAACTTTAAATTGGAATGAACATTTTAAATTTCCAAAATAAGCAACAAATAAAATTAATTATGAAGTCTCTGTAAATAAAATTATCCTTCAAAATAAGGGCTGGTTGAGACCAAAGCACCAGACTGACAACTTTTATCATCCAGAGAGAGAGAAAAGAGAAAAACAATAAATTGTCCAAATGGAAATTATTGATCTTGTTTTAATTTTTTTGTGATTAATTAATTTATTTCTTATTGCGACAGGCTTAGTTAGCATACGTTAGCAAATGCTGGTTAGTTTTATGTCTCCTGTGTAATGTATTTGTAGTTTTTTGTGGTTTTCTCTTTCTCTTGTAATCCCTGCCCCCAAATAAATTTAGAAAGAAACATTTAGAGTCTTTGTTTTTGTATTTCATCCCTTGTTGTGATAACTGGTCTCATTCTGTGATTTTTGTTTCAGTTGAACCAAATCTCTGACGTAGCCGTGGATCAGTCGCATGTTGCTAACATCCATCCTGTTTGTATTCCTGCATAGTAGCGAAGTATCATCTCATCTGCTTTTACCACAACACCTCAGGATGAGGGCGAAGAGACGTGTCACGCAGTTCCCTCCTGAGTCACAGTCACCCTGGACTCAGGAGATAAATATGTCAGTTTCAGCTTAGTGCATGACTCAAACTAACAGTCACGACCTCTACAAAAAAAAAACAACACATGTATTAGAGCCAATTTAATGCTTTTATTTCCTTACCATCAAAGATATGAAGCTTTAAATGATCTGAAAGGTGTTTATATTGGATTTTTGTTTTTACCTTAAATGCCTCAGAAGTTGATTAAAATTAAGAAATGATTTGTATAAAAGCCTTTAGCACTGGTGCAGACGGGTGAATTAATTACATAGATTTCAGTGCGTAAAAATTGTTTAAACGCAATTAATCTTTTTGTTTTTTACATGCAAAGGTTCAGAGCTGGAACCTTTGTATTTACGTGTTTCTGGTACGCCTGTAAATCTGACGCACAAGCGAAATCCCCAAACAACAGCGATAGAAGCTGCTTCTCTTGGCCCAATGGGAGATCAATTTAGCTTCAAAAAACAATCTGATTAAACACTGGAAAACACTGTTATTGTTTACAAGTTGTGTTAACAGGAGTTAGCCTATAAGCGATGCTATTCAAGCTAAAATTAGCATCTCAATGCTAACATGTAGCAGCACAGACGTTGCCAACGGTGATGTCAGCATCGACGAGGCCTGTAATGATAATGAATTTTGTTGGACGATAAACTATCCCAGAAATTATCGCGATATACAATAATACTGTAATTTTGAGATCATTTTCAACTAAAGTAATGATAATAATATCATATTAATGTGAGTGCAAGACAAAAAACTTTAATTTCTAAAGAACATTTAACACTGGAACTTGAAAACATTTAAAATATACCAAAAAAAATAAAGAAAACAACTGAAACAACAGTGACTAAAACGGATTATGAAAGGTACGTAACCAAAATTAAGTTTTAAGAAATATTAGTCTCTCAGCTTAAAAAGGGAAAACAGCCAAAAGGACCAGGAAGGACTTTTAATTAACTATTTGGTACTGGATGTCAAATGTTCAAAATGGCGACCTTGTATCGATTAATTAAGCTTGAAGCTTGTTTACTGTTGTCATAGCAACACTATAGCAACTGCCTACCAAGATGGCTGTCAATTACAAAGTTCCTGGAACTTGAGAACTATGTGTTACAGAACCTGACATAAACTTGATTATAATTTATAACTGAGTTTCTCCACTAATTAAAAATAAATATTTCCATTTATTTACCTTTTGAACTGTTTGAGGAAGATTGCAATGTTCAGCCCTCGCTTCGAGTCGAGGATGGAGACCTGGTGTAAACAAAGAGACGGTCAGAGTCCAGGTCCAAAGTGTCGACCAACAGGCATCAGAACCAGAACCAAAACCAGAACCTCGTCTTTGGCCTCCCTGAACGACACTCGGGTCTTTCCTCCTCTGGTCGGCGTGGAAACCGGCGGGCCGTCGCTCTGCGTGAAAAGCTCCTCGATTTTCTGAACGTCAATCTGGAAATCCTGCTGGACTGGACCCTGTGTCCAGAGGTTGGAGTGACCTTTGACCTGAAGCAAAGATTCAACTGTTTGTTTGCAAGCATGAGTTCTTATCAACTTATTGTTTGCACTCATCTTTAACAGGTGGTGTGAACTTATGGATAAAAAATGTTTGGTAAGTTATGATAAAAAGTTTAGTATTTGAAAGTGGTGAGAATTTTAGATTATAAAGGGTTAACAGTTAACAGCAGATAAACGGTTTTCCTCTAATGGTAAGTTGTTTCTCTGCCATTAGCACATTTAGTAGCAAGTACATGAGGATGATTGACAGCACCTCTTGGATCTGATTGGTTGTTTTTGTGTATTTCTTCAGACAGAAATAGTAGCCCAGAGACAAGGAGATTGATCTTTTCAGAAATTATCTCTTAATAATAAAATAAAAAATACGTATTCTTTGTAAAAGCCACATGCTGAAGCTTTAATGTAATCAGTTTAAAATAAAAAGCTTCTTCAAATATAACTCATAGTGTCAAGGTTTCTTTGCTATTTAGTTTATGTACAAAAAACAAAACTTATCTCATTATTTAGGTTTGTAATACATAAATTGAACAATTTAATTTGTTTTTACATGTTGCATAACATAAGTTTGCGTAGATTTTGAAGTAAAGTCCACTGATTGTGTTTTACAGTCTACCTGCTCCGCTGGAATCGTTTTCCAGAAGAAACTCCTCACCCTCTTCTTCTTCTTCAGCCCACCTGGATTACCTGCAGGCAGCAGAGGAGGAGGAGGAGGCGGTGGCGGTGGAGGAGGAAGAGGAGCAGCAGGAGCAGGAGGAAGATTTTCTACAAGTTGGGTTCCATTTTTACTGTTGTGTGAAAATCTGAGCGCGGACGGCGGAGACATGGCCTCAGCGACGGCTGCGTCCTCCTGGAAGGAAAACCCCTGGATGTTGTTGGCCGGGGAGACGCTGCCCATGACGTGCATCGCCACGTCTGATTGGACGGGAGCAGACTGAAGGGTCACCAGGATCACGGGTAACCATGGTAACAGTGGAGAAGAGTCATTCGAAACATCAGCGGGTGAAGATCAGCAGTCTGGAAAGAAAAGTTGAAAAGAAACAAAAATAAACACGTAGAAAACGACGTCAATGAACACTTGGATGTTGAAGACGTCTGTATTTGTGTTAGTACTGTCACAATAATCAATAAATCAATTAATCACATGATAAATTAAAGCAAACGCAATCATTTCAATTTGAATGATTTATAGTTATTATCTTTCTAGTAAAAGCTGGATGATAAAAGTTTTTAGTTTGGTGCTTTGGTCTCAGATAACTCGGTTTTAAACTTCAGACCGTTGGAAGCAAACGCCAGAGAGACGCTGCTAGGTTTAGAAACTTTATTGCTGTTTGGATGAATCTACTAGAACAATTTCATCTCAATTTTATATTTTTGTTTTCTTTTTTAATCCTGTTAAACTGGTGACAAACCAATGAAACCGACACAATGCAACACTAGAGTTTCTGGACTCAAATCCCCAGAATATTCTGTATTTTTCCATTTTAAATCAAAAATCACTATAAGTTAAAAATGTAGAGGTCAGGATATGAATACCGAATCTACAAAAAGACGCATCTATAGATGGATGATTTTTTTTCATATGAATGTTTGTCTGTTTGTAATCATGTAGTTAAATTTAACCTTAAACTTGTATTTTTTGCAGCTTCAGTTATTTTCTGTTTAAATCTTGTTTTTCTTCTGGTTAAAACTTCTTTTCTCCTCTGATTTGAGGTTTTTCTCATCAAACCTCCTGCTGCTCAAAGGTTAATGAAGACCCGATCTCAGCAGTGATGTAAAGTTTCCAGTAACAGCTGCCTTGTTGACTCCACTGAATGGCTGTGGCGTCGTGGCAGGAAGCCCAAATATGGCCACCTTCCAGCAGGGTTTAATAATTTAATGCTCAATAAGGGAGGAAATCACCGTGTGAAGTTCTGGATTCACGTCAACAAATATTTCCACTTCCTGCCGATGAATTAAAGACGACAGCGACGTTACATAAGCTAATCTCACATCTCTGATTGCCTGAATCCTTCCATCAAATTTTCTGCTCAATCGTGCTAACAACCGGAACCACCCAGTGTGTGAGAACCAGCGACCCGACCCAGCTGCTGCTGCTGCTTTCTCCTGCTATTATTGTTCTTCGGCACATGAACACCGACTGAGCGCACTCACAGTGTTGGTAAATAATATGCAGGCTCTGTATTTTTATAAATAATTGTTTTTGATTATAATGAGCAGAATTTTAGGATGGATGAAAAGCCAAAATGCATAAAAATGTATTTGCTTTCTCAGATATCAGGATGCAACAACTTTTTCACTTCATATCTTTGTCTTTTCAGAAAAGTGAAAAAAAAAAAGCTTAAAATCACATTTTTTCAGACTATAAAGTTGTGTTGTTTCTTTTACATAAAATGTCTCATTTCTTTGTGTGTTTGGCAACTCAACAGCGAATCATCAGCCTCCATATTTTACATCCTTCCTCTGTCACGACCGTCTCCATTTCTATCTTCAACACATTGATGCCTCACCAAGTTCACCTCCAAACGGCTCAACCTGAGCTTCTCCCTCTGACGGTTTCATTTCCATCACTATAAAATGTAATCAGTTAATCATCACTGATTTATATTCTGTATCATAACGCTGGTGGTCCAGAGTGCAGGAGATGCCAGGAATGCCATGTGTTGCTCTGGTTGCCGGTCATTGACCCGCTGATTGCCGTGGAAACGGACCACATAGCAAACAATGACAGTTTGTTTATGTGGCGCACAACAAAAACAGGGTCACAGTTAACATGTGTGTGTGTGTGTGTAGATGTAAAGGCTACGCTAACATCACAGCTGCCTCCGTCTTTTTCCTCACATCTTTCATCCGCCTGTCTTCAAAGGGAAGCAGAATAAAGGTTGACAGCTGGGCAGCGCCGACACTGACCCAGGAAAATCATCAGTTTTGGCCTCAAATTCTGAAAATAAACAAGGTTCCAGCCATGATGGGGAGTTTAGTTACAAAACAACAGCAGAATCAACAAATACAAGGTTAAAAGGTGGGAATAAAACAACTAAATGAGAGTTATAACATCATATTTTTTAAATACAATTTCTCAGTGCAGCTTTTAGAAAAGCTTATCAGCCAAGCATGCATGTCTGATACGGAAAATAATGACAAAAATCAATAAATTTCACATCTTCTAATGCTAGTTGAACCGCATTTAGATTAAACTATAGAAAACAAAATATAATATTGAATCCTTATTTGCATCTTTTAATGTATTTATAATAATTTAAGAAAAAAATCTTATGTGGTTAAATGAAAGATCTTTAGAATGGGCCAAGTTATTTGTAGTTGATTAATCAATTAATCATCAGAATAATCAATTGATTGCTAAAATAATCAGACATGAAAATAAAAACAAAGCTACTAAATGATCATGTGAAAAAAAGGAAAAAGTAGATAAATAAACCAGCACAACAACCACAGAGACACAAACAATAAAAAATAAATTAACTCAAGACCAAAGGAAGGAATAAAAAATGTACTGAAACAAAACAATAACAAAAAGACATGAAGCCAAATATTACGGACATAATATGACGACCAAAAGATGGAGAAAAAACAACCAAAGATCACAAGTGAAAAAACAATATCTATCCAAACCCCTCAGACTCCTGATCTAAATGTCAAAGATTCAAATTTCTGCAGCTCTGTTTCACAAACTGGCCACAACCCAGAGCTGGTGGCCTCAACCCCAGAGGCATGCTGGGAAATCCACTGGGCCAGTGAAGCGCGCTCACTCAGAAAACAAAACCTCAGTTCAACCGACCCAGTTATGATCCACGCATCCGTCCGCCGCTCGCTCCACATTCCTGCAGCAGCGACCTGGATAGCGAAGGAGGCAGGAAGGGTGAATGAGTGACTGACCCCTTCCTCATCCTCCTCCTCCTCCTCTTCGTCACATGAACACCGACTGAGCGCACTCAGAGTGCTGGTAAATAATATGCAGAGCTCAGGATAAAATTTAACTGGAGTTTAAAAGTCCAAACTCGTTTTGTGTCACAGAAATTTGACAGATTTTGATCACCAGTCAAGTTTATTTTAAAGTAATAAGGCAGCTCAAAATGATTTTCTTAAAAAAAACAACCTACTTAATTTTCAAGGTTACAAACTCAGAAATTTAATTGTTTTGTTTTTCTCAAGAATTTTTGGGATTAACCTCAAACTTTTCTTAGTTTTTTACTAATAATTTCTGATAATAATTTCAAAATTTTAGATTTTTTTCCTGGAAGATTTTTGACCTTTTAAACTCAGAAATTTACTTGTTTTTTCTAGCGATTTATTTTAAAATTTGAAGCTCAAAAATTCCATGTTTTATTCTTGAAAATGTCTGAGATTAATCTAAAATTTTCTGAGCTTTTCTAGCCAATTTTCAACTTTTCCAGCTCAGAAATGTCCTTGTTATTCTAGAAAATGAACTCTGTTTTTATCTGCAGTGTTCCTAATACGCCATGTTAGAGTCTGGTAAAGGTTAAATCCTGTATTTGGTCATGCAGCTGCAATATTAGCTGAATAAAAGGATAACAATGTGAGCTCTGAGTTTGGTCACCGCTCCTCAGGGATGTGAAAGTGTACGGCAAAACAAACACGGTTCGTAGAAACCTGTTTGAGAAACAAAACAAGGACAAATATTGACACTACAAATTCATCTGACCTCTTCTGTGTGACACAAAGGAGGACGAAGAAAAGCACACAAGTCATTATCTGACCCACCGTAACGCAGTCAGAGAGACAATCTGATCTGTGGGACGTTATTAAATACAAGCAGCTCGTCTGGAAATGACGTGAACACGAGGTTTCTCTGTGCTGATGATAAATTAAAAGTGAAAAACTCAAACGGATCAGAGGGAGAGTTTTATGTAAACAGCTTTATTTTATTATCTGAAGTCAAACATGATCTCTGCTGGGTTGTAACACTTCTCTGCAGGGCGTTGTATGAATGAAAGAAAGGTTAATAATTGTTGTAAAATGTGTATGGAAAAGTTACACATTGTTCCAAAAACAGCTGGTCAAAACCTTGGTGAACCTCAGCTCTGAATTAAAAAACAAAAAAAACATAATAATGCATGTTTTCAATAATAAATTGATGCAATATGATTAAAAAATTTTGATCTGGAACACATTTTTGAGAGAAATATGTTGTTATTGGTGGTTTTATTTAATCTTTAATGTTTTCCTAACCTGCAGATGAATGGAAACAATTCAGATAAAAGACAAATCTTTTTACTCAACTAATCAATGATAAATGAACCTTTTTACAAGATTTTGCAAATGGGAACATTCAGTTCTTCTGTAAATTAATCCTGTGAATGAACGTTTTCTTTCACAGGAAGAAAACTGCTTTTTGGTTTGGTTTTACTACATTTTCAAGCTTTGAACCAATAATTATTTTCGATTTTACATTTTTAGGATGTTTGTAGGAAGGGATGCAAAAAGAAGCATGTTTTTTTTCAGACACTGAGTCATAGCGAGCTTTAACATCTTTTTAAATTTCCTTTAGGTTTTCATGGCGGCTGTTTGTTGCTCAGCAGTCTGACAGATTACCACTCCCACACTTTTAATGACAGTTTTCCAAACGGGGAAACGGAGCGCTGCAGAAACGGTTCAGAGATGTGAAGGGACGGATTTAAAGCCCAGAAATTCAACACAATCTTCCTCGATTGATGGGAATATTTTAATATAAACACATAACCTAATGGTGCAGAAGAGCTTTTTAGACATTGAATTCATAGCACTGATTTTTTTGTCATGCTCAGATGTAAATATGATTTATTTTTTCCAGAAACTTGCAAAAAATTCACTTGCATATTTTCTGGTCACCAGTTTTAATTACTTCTTAAACATTTATAATACATGTGTTGTAGTTTCCTTATTTTGTATTTATTGTTTGTATTAACTAACAACATTAAAGTAGTTAAGTCATTTTAACTTTATTTGCCTTTGATTGTTTTTAGCAGGACAAATTGAGCATCATCAAATGAAAAATAGTCTTTTGGTTAATCCTGGTGCATTTACAGTGTAATTAACTAATTATAGTTAATTAGTCCCTATTGCAGAATCAGAGCTGTACTGAAGCCAAAACTATACAGAAAATATTTATATTTTGCATAAGATTAAAAAGCTTATTGGTCTATAAATATGTTGAACCCAGAACTAAAAAAAGGTCAAATTTTTGCTTCACCTGGTTCTAATTCTGTAATAATATATATATAGAAAGTGATAATTTTTAAATGTGGAAAATCAATTCCTATAATAATTAATAGTTGCAGGCCTAAAAGAAATACAGGCAAGTATTAAGCTGTTACTCATGACTATTTATGAGGCCATTCACAAATTATCTGTAAATACTATAGAATCTACAATAAAACATGATTAGCCAGAAAAAAACAAACATATGATCTTTTGTGTCAGATTGAATCAACCAAGAAATACTTAATATATTTATCCACAACACTTATACAAATAAAGCTTCTAAAGAAATGTCAAAGAAAATATCTAAAAATAATAAAGAATCTAACAATACAAACAGGAAACACAAAACCAAAAATTAACTCTGCACCTGCTGGCAATCAAATAAATCCATTTCAGATTAATCTAATTAATAAATACCAACAATAATACCAATCATCTACTTATAAAACATTATGTGAATAAATAACACTTTACCATCCAAAAACCAACTAAAGTAACAACAAATATCGACTGAATGGGCCAAGAAGGTGAAAAGACAAGCAAAGCTGTGATTTATTAAAACAACTTATTACCAAAGTTTAACACCTAATTATTATTTTCATCAGCAGTGCGATTATTTCCACAAACATCCACATTTTATTTATTGGTGAAGAAAAAGTCCAAACACAGAGAAAACCATCAAAAAAAAAAGAAGAATGGTTTTCTCACTTCCATAAAGAAGGAAAACATCAACATGAAGTTCTGCTGTAAGCAGCAAACTCTCTGACTAACATCCAAACTTTTCCACAGCAGCAGGTAAACTCCCTGAGGAGGAGGAGAAAGCATCTGCCTCGTTTCACAGCCAAGCAGCACCAAAGACTCGTGTTTAAGAAGCTCTGGGCTGGACCCGGACCCCCCAACTGGACGGGAACCAGGCAAACATCCAAGCCGCCTGCTGAACGGCATCATGGGACTCTGATAATAGAAGAACGGCTAAATGAAAGCAAATCCCCTCTAAGTCGTTTTCGCTGCTCTGTTCTGCGATGGAGGGAAACAGGGTTACTACAGCCAATCAAAAGGAGCTGGCTGAGCATCCGCTGGTCTCTGGGGTTACCGTGGCAACAGGGACAGACACCCCCAAACAGCATCCCATTTTTAAAATGTCCCCCCCTCACCAAACCTCCCCACACACACACTCCCCTTCAGTGTTGTCGCTGGAGGGTCAGGGGGTCAAACTGGAGCACTGAGCCAGGCAAGGAGGTTACTGGGAGGACTGGGAGGAGAACTGGACACAAACTGGTGACCATGGGATGGCAGCAACACTTTCTACAGGAATGATCTGGTTTATCACTAGAGGAACAATCAATCACTGATTAATCTGGATGGATGGATGGATGGATGGATAAAGACTTTTACTTTGAAAGATTACAACCTCCTTGGCCAAACGTTTATTGGTTTAAACAATTGGTGTTTTAAAGCTTAAACAATTAGATCTCTGAAATTCAAACTGCTTTTCAGACTAAATAGTTGTTTTTAAGTTTCAAAATTAGTTTTTCAGATTCCTTCTTTCTTTTTGGAACAACCTTTAAGGCCCAATTTAGCTCCATACAAACTATTGTCAGAATCTAATTTATTTGTCATCAATGTCAAAGTTTTACAATTTTAGTGTTGTAATCAACCTGCTACTAATATAGCAAAAAGAAAACAGATTGTACTAATTTTTGTTGAACTCACATTTAGAAATCCCAAACAAAACATAGTACAGCTGCTATTTCAGCATTAAATAAAGTGAATATTATGTCCAGGTTGGGCTGAGCCCCCAGAGCTTCAGGATCCTAAAGACGCCCCTGTCATTAAACTGTAATAATCTATATAATGATATCATTACGATAACATGCAACACAAAACCTTTAGGAAGTGAAGATAAAGAGAAAATACAAAAAGTAGCTGATTATTATTATTATTTTTATTAAAGTTAGACTAAAATACAAACTCGAAGGTGTTTAAAAACATAAAGTATATGTTTCATAAATTAAAATAAGCTAGCAATTGATCAAATATGAAGTTATAAACCTGCACATTTCCTCAGTGTCACCAAACATCAATGTTTTCAAATAACATATCAAATGTAAAGCGTTTAAAAAACACAAAATGAACCTACCGGAATGAATGTCTCCTGGTTTTAATCCGTTAAAAAGCACCGGTTCCCGGATCCTCGGTCTGTTTCGCTGCTAAAATGTCCAACGGTCTGATTCCGAGCTGCCAGCGCGAGCGGAGAAAAGCTGACAGCGGAGGGAATCACGCATGCGCGCTGACTCAGGTGGAGGGAACCCCCGCTCTCTCTCTCTCTCTCTCTCTCTCTATCGGACCCGCCCACCCGGGGGTGTTCGGTCCAGATAAGCTTCGTTCCTAGAAGAAAACATATAAACAAAAAACAAATTTGTTTCTAATCAACAGAAAGTGAAGAAAATTAAGCATTAAGCTGTTAAGCACAACAGTTAATGAAGAAAATGCAAATGTTGATATTTTAGGAACTAAATTAAGAAAGTACATATTACTAAAGTAAAAGTCAAAAGTAAAGCGCAGTTAAAGTACTTCTAGAAGTATTTTCCACAAAAGTATCCTCATGCTGATATGCATGTAGTGACAGCATAAAGGAAAACTTTCCTTTTAACAGAACCAGAGCCCGGCTCAGCAGATTCACTGATCCAGGAGTACTTTCTACTTTTTTGAGCCATCTCAGCTCAGAACAACATGGTATTAGCTATCTGTTTGTCTAAAAGCTTGGCACAATAATGTAGAACAAATAATGGTTAAAAAGCAACAAATACATTTTAAGCTTTAACAGTCTTGGCAGCTTCATAAACTCTTTCTCTTTGAGTCCATTTAGACACTTTGAACAGAACTTTCTCTATAATGAGGCTCTCTTTGTAAAGCTCCATTCTCAGATTGAGCTGTTGAAGGAAATGAAGCTGCATGCAGAGCATTCAGACTCAAACTGAGAAACAGTAGCTCCGCTTGTTGTTGCCAGGTGGATAATTGTGTTGCTAAAGCAGCTCAGGCTCAAACAGACCAAACCTTTCATAAATATCACTGCATTCATCTCCTGTATAAAGGAAGACAAACTCTACGGCACTCTGATGTCATTTTATTGTTTAAACCCTGAATTAAATTAAAGCAAACTGATATAATTCATTTTTTGTTTTGCTGTTTTTGATGAGCATTTAAAAAACCCTCCAATATAAACTGTTTTATTTTTAGAGTCTGCTTTGCTGATTACACTGACGACTCAAGAATCACCTTTTTATCCCAAACTTTAAAACAATGAAAGAAGGTCCAAAGGTCCAAAATGTAAGGATTGTTTTAGAAAGTAATTTCCCCTTTTCCTGTAAACACTTTAAAGTTTTCTTCACAGAGCAGCCTGTGGACTTTAAAAGTGAAAGAAGAAGAAGAGGGAGAGTGGAAAGCACCTAAAAACCATTCAGTTGAACAAATCATGTTAAAATAACATCAAATCCAACTGAAACCTTTTGTCAGTAATTTGTTGGTGTATTTTACAGGCTAAACACACAACTTTCTATCAATAATAGCCAAAAAAACGTACAATTTTCCTAGACTTTAACCTCTGTGAATCTTTCTAGATAAAGGTTTCCATGATAATTTGTTTGATGTAGCTGAAATGCTGACACATTCTGACTCCGACGGAGAAATCCCAGGAAACCACCAACCCTGCTATTGATGCAGGAAAACTGGACAAAAATCCCAAACTTTACCCGGATGAGAAAAATCCCAAACAGTAAACAGCTGACAAAGAATTAAACTTGTAAAAGTCACAGAAAAGGAGAAAATAATGCTGCATTAACTACCTACTGTGTTTTAATAAACAGATTTGAAGAAAAGGTAAAACGTTTTCACCCTTTGCTCAAGAATGTTGATTTATTTTAATTAATTTCCAGCAGATTCTAACATACTTTTCACTTAATCTTATGAAAATGATGTAATTTTGCTTCATAATGAACTTTTATGAAGAGTTTAGGTCACAAAAAAGAAGGAAAAAAAAATCAATCCCACTTCAATTTAAAATTAAATAATACTGAAACATCAAAATAATAGTTTGGGAGTCACAAAATAAAGATTTTATTACCTGAAAATATCACAGTTTAAATCTGGAAGGTTTCCTGTCATACTCTAAAATTAAAACAAATCTCTGCCATAAAGGTGTCGTTTATTCAAGGCAGCTGTTTGTTAGATATTGGCAGCTTCAACGTAACTAAAGTCAGGACTTTATTGCACACAAGGATCCGCAATATTTGCATAGTTTGTCTTATTTTTGAGGTGAAGGACAGAAAAACAGAAATACATTCATAGATAAAGAGCAAACAAAACAGAAAAGTCATAAGAAACACGTAAAGAACAAACGTTTGACATTAGGAAACAAAATAACTCATTAAATCTTTAACATAAATCAATAATCTTGTCATTTAAAAGAGACATTTTGGTCCATATTTGCTCCCAACTTAAAGATTTGGTGTTGAAGAATATTTCAGATAACGGCGCTGAAATCTTCTAATGAAACAAATAGTTCACTTATTCCCTCCGACAACGACATCCTGGAAATAAACTGGGATTTTACTTTGGACAACAGATTAAACTGAATAAAGTGCAGAAAGCTGTAAAGAATCTGGAATGTCAGAATTTAAGAAAAAGCTGGAAACTGGACGAAGACCAAGCTGAGATAAAAACATGGTCGGTCTTTGCAGATTTTGTGGGGATTATAAGAAAATCCTAAGGATTCATTATTAAGGAGATGTGTTGGTGTCTCTTGGACCATTAGAGACTCAGGAGCCTCAGAGGAGTTTGGTGGGTGTTTGGCATCGTGTTAAGGACATAATTATGTTTTATGGAGCGTTAGAGATCCACAACATGGGCAAACCTTCCTTAGGGAGGTTTGATTTTCTTGAATTTGAAGCTTCATTTTGGATATGAAAGCACAGTTGCCTTGTTTCCATTGAGCGGTGCGGTACGGACTGGTTTGGTTGGCTATTTTATTGTCCAGAACATTTCAGTTTGACTCTCACTGGGCAGGTGGAATTAAACCCAAACGACTAACGTTACGTCATACTAGTGTGACGACTATCTGTCGTCTTTGTCGCAATCAGCAACGTTGTTTTTGTCCTCCAATCAATGGACCCTGTTGTGAGACGCCAGCAGCTTCACCCAAACCGAACCCTTGACCTAATGACCTGAACGGTGCGGTTTGGGTCGGTTGTATCTGCCACAAACAAAGCAACACAGTTTGGTGAGAACTGAAGGCATCACAGCATCGTCTAAAGTTTTCTACATCTGCATCGATCCGGTCGGGTTTCTCATAAATCATTGAGAACATAGAAGGGTCTCCATCCAGTGAAGGCATCTTTAACCACCGATAGGAAAGATAAAGTACAAACTTTCCCATACTGAGTTAGTTTGTGTTATATAGACTGTTGCTAGAGAGAAAAATGTTACTGAATTATCTTTAAAACGGCTCAACCTGCTGTTAACACAAAGCTACAAAGACTTTAACATCATCAGCATATGGTGATCTTCTGTTTCCCTTTTTAGCTTGTAGAAAATAAGTTGTATTAGTTTATTATTAAACTTGATAAATAAGGATAAATGAATCACAAAGTTTCATGCTGTTGGAATTAAAGTTGTGCTTGAACAGTCGCTAAATAAATACCAAAATGTTTGTCCTAAAAATGAAACGTCACGTGAAGGAAATACCATTTTCATCCCACCATCTTTAAGAAAGTGAACAAACACAAATATTTAGTTCAAGATTAAACCATCATTGGAAGATTTCACATCAAATATAAAGCTAAAGAAAGCTAAACTTTAACAAAGACGAAGAAGACCTCGTCATCAACATGAATACAAAATAAATGTTAGTCTTTGGTTCACCAAAACGAGAGCTACTGACACTCAGCTTCAAAATAAACCTCAGCATTTGAGATATGGCTTGATCCAAATTACTGGTCCCTGAAAAGCTCAGTCGTTCCCTCAGCTGTCTGGAGTCAGAACGGAGGTTTGTTAATATTTTACTGAATCTTTATAAACTTTTAAACCTTCTGGTTCTCATCTGAATTTGGGTTCAGCTCTTAAAAATGATTTTCCTGAGGTGAATAAAGGAAATGTATTAGAAAAGATGTTTTCCAGCTTGTAAAGTCGGAGAGCTGCCTGAGTGTTTAGTTTTCTAATAAAGGAAATGCAAACAGAGGTGTGAGGTTCTGGTGGGCTGAGGACTGAGATCCTTAATCCACTCTGAAGTTGTTTTCCAGCCGTGGCGTTCAGGCACCTTTTGTGACTTTCTGACTGCAGCAGCAGCAGATTTTCAGAGTTCAAAGAGAAGCTTAGCGCCTCTCAAAGGATTTAACGGATTTACCGAACAACGCCTTGAATCCAGGCAGAGGAAACAAAGAGGGTTTGTTGGTTTTCTCCAAATTAAACATGTGATTCAAAGACAGAAAATTTAATTTTTAAACAATAATAATATCACATCAAACCCAAATGTCCCTTTCATCACCCAAAATAAATTACTGTTCTTCTAACTCCCAGCTTTTAGAGCACAAAGCGAACAGAAACCTTTCAAACGCATCTTAAAGTCACTCAAACTGATCCTGATGCTCGTCAGCTCTCCTCCAGCCAGGAGGGGGCGTCAGCGCTGGCGACGTTTAGGTGTTCAACGGCCTGCTGCATGTTTTTCTCCAGGAAACTGTGACATGACAAGCAGTGAGCAGCGACGGCGCTGTGGAGCAGCCACAGCTGGTTGTGGAGGACTTTCACCTGCAGGCAGAGAGCGAAGCCACGGTTAATCAGCTGCTGTTCTGTCTTTAAAGGGATCCCGTTCAAAACATTGGGACGTTTTTGTGCTTCCATTTCAGTCTCTACTGACTCTAAAAGCAGACAAGTATTAAAAAAAAAACATCCAATCATTTTTGAGAAAAAGGTAATTTTTTTTAGTGTCTGAAAAATGAGCAGTTTCAAAAACTGTAACGTCATCTAGCAACCCAGGCCTGTTACTTAGTAACCCAAGCTGAGCTCCAGCACGTTCGGACAGCTGGTTTTATCGCTGTACAATGGCTGCTGGAAAAGACAAGTGTTTTGTTGTAAACTTACCATCCAGAAACCACTTCCTGCATTCTTGTTGGTTGTGCAGCAGGCTCTACTAATGCTTTTCCAAGTTGCATGGTTTTACAATTGCACATCTGTTTGTAGCCATTTTCACATGCGAGTGTAAAGGTTCAGTTGGGGGGGCGTGGCCAGCAGCAGCTCATTTGGATTTAAAGTGACAGAGCATTAAAACAGCTCATTCTGCTCAACACAGGCAGAACTGAGCAGAATGAAATCCCATCTAAAAATTATATTGTGCAAAACAAAGTAACAAACAGAGAAAGCTTGAGATACTGTCTGAATGGGAAACTCTATGCTTTTAAAAAAAGATGGGAATGTGTTCTTGAATATTTCACAATAAAAGACCAATAATGTGAACCTGAATGATGTTTATCTTTCAGTTTATATATAAATTGGTTACTTTTCTCATATAATTGCTGTAATTTATGTACATGCCTTCTGTTTTTGTTTTCTGTATAAGTTTGTCCTGTTATTGTTCTTTTTCTTTTCTGTATAAATTTCCAAAGTGTCTAATAAACATAATATATAAAAAAGAAGAAGTAACTAACAGGTTTTATACAACCAGTTCAAGGAAACATAATGGGTAACCTTTAAAGTTATGGGTTGTTGGTTGTGTAACTTGTATCATAAACAGAACCTTGCGCTCCGTCTCACCCTGTTCTCCTCCAGCAGCTTGACTTTGACAGACAGGTCGTCCCGGACTTTCTCGTATCGCTCCCTCTGGCCCTGGAAGGTTTTCTGGGCCTGCTCCAGCTTAGGCAGGGTGTTGGCGTCTCGTGGGCCCATGTTCAGCTCCTCCAGGTCCACTCGGTACGCATCATACTCGATCCTGGACACCAGAGGGATAAACATGAAGTCCTGTTTTCAACCCTATAGCGCCCTCTGCAGCTCTGTGGAGTTATGCGCTGCTCCCACCTGGCAGCCTCGTACTGCTTGGCGTTGATCATGGTGTCCTCGATGGTTTTGTTCACCAGAGTGTTCATGTCGGAGGTGAAGGCGTTGATGGACGACTGCAGGGTCTCTGTGCTCTTCGACAGAAACTTTTGAGCCTCAGCGTTCATGTCGAACTCCACCTGCGGTAACGATAGGATGATACGACGTCTGATATGATACAATATGAAACAAACAAGTCTGACATATTGCAGAGTATTCACACCAGGGTTGAACCAGCTAAAACTGAACTCTAGTTTGTTTGTCTAGTTTGTTTGGGAGGTATGAATAATCAAAAACGTGAACTCTGATCTCAGTCTTGATTTGGTTGAAGTGAACTCTGGTGCGGTTTCAGTTGATCTGTGAACGCCAAGAGGACCAGAGACTGCTCTAAAAGCAGGAAGAAGACTACAGCGCATGGCATTCTGGGTAAATACAACCAACCAAACACATGAGTCTAACGCTAGTGGGAGAAATGATTCGGTGTCTTTTACCAAAGTCAAAAGAGAAATCCTACAACTGCTAAACCTCTAGTCCATGTTTGTTTACATTTTATGAAGAAGGAAGTTTTGCTCAGTAGCTGCGGTTGCATCAACGTTTTTGAAGGTTGATGGAAATGGATGGAGATGGTAAAATTTATTTGCTTGACGTGGCTTCCCCACCAATAAAGGTTGATTTTCCTTTTTTACACATTTCAAACAGTTGAACAGAAACAAAAACCTCTGAAGTATTTTCTTCAGAGGTTTTTGAGTCGTTTCCTTCAGTAGTTCTTGGTGCAGCGCCTCCACAGGCGAGGAGGGGAACAGGTCTTTCAGTAAATTTGGATTATTTCACTTGGTGCAGCGTGAAAGAGAACCACACCAGCTGAAAATGTAACAAATGTTGCACTTTTGGTCCCAAATCAAACCGATTCTACTGGGCTATCAGGTGTGAAAACAGCCTAAGCAGAAAACCAGCAGTTTGCTGTGGATCCAGTGGATTCCCTCAGGACTCACGTGGAGGTTCTTGGTTTTGAAGCTGAGCTCGGTGAAGGCGTCGGCCATCGCCTTCTGGGTGACGGAGAACTGGGCGAACTGATTGGCCAGAGTCTGAGCCAGCTTGGTCATGTGGTCGTAGCGCTGCCGGTCGTCTCTGAGCAGCTCCAGGCGCGGCTCCAGGTCCAGGTCCACCGTCCGGGAGCCGCGGCCCATCCGCTCGGCCAGAGCCTGCCGGGTGCACTGCGGCGGCAGAGACAGAACCGTCAGACCCGGCAGCCGTGAGCGAGGCTACTGGGTTAGGCTCCGCCCACCTTGTATTTGCTGATGCTCCACTTGCGGACTCGCTCCATCTTCTCGCTGGCCAGGTTCTTGCTGGCTTCGATGACCACAGTCCCACCGTTTGGTTTCTGGGGAGTGACCGTCACCTCTGGAGACAAAGGAGAAATCAGTTTTCCTTTTTATTTTTCTTATGTATTTTTAAAATTCTCATTATGTCATGACAGTGCCTGTCACAGTAAACATTAAATCAATTAATCGGATGATAAATTAAAAACAATTACTGAATCAATATTCGTATTTGCATATAGGCTGGCATTATAAATTTTGCTGGACAATAAATTGCCCCAGAAGTTGCTGCAATAAATGATAATATTATTGTTTCAAGACCATTTTCCAGTAATATAATGGTTATAGTATAATAATGCAATGACACATTATCAAAACTTTAAATTCTAATAACATTTAGAACTGGAAGACATTTTTAATATCCAAAATAAATAAACAAAAACTACAAATAAAATAAATGATTAACAAAACTGTCCTTCAAGAAAGGACTAGTTGAAACCAAATAACCAAACAGAAAACTTTTCTCATCTAGTTTATGGCAGAAAGAAAAAATAACCTAGTAACCTTTAGCTTTGCTTTCATCCGTTTCCACGGCGACCTCTGCTGCTGCCTCCGTCGAACCGTCAGTCGCGTCGCCACCTGTGTGGTTGGAGTTACTGTTTGTTTCCTGCAGAGAGAGAAAACAATATATTCACACATTAAACTATCACTTGGTTCTGCTACAAACACAAAGTTCAAAGTTCAACACATTTTATGGGATTTTTATGGCAAAAACAGCAAAAAGTGGAACAATATTTTTGAATATTCAATTCCAGTTTATTTAATCAACATTTAACAATGTTTCACGTTTAAAACAAAACAACTAGCCACTGCACTGAATTACTGAGTATTAACAAGAAAAACATGAAAACTAATTCTGTAAAGGAAACATTCGATGTCAGAAAAGTTAAACAACAACCATTTTCAGCTATAAATTCACATTTCTTCACTGTTCTAGTCGTCACCAGTCACCTGAAGGCTTCCCACTGTCTGTGACCTTTGCACCCTGGGGGGCCGTCATGACTGTCATCCATATTACATGAAGCTAAGCTTCATCCAGTTAGCTGAATATTATTGCTGTTACTCAGAGTTTGTTAAAACTAAAATAATAAAACAAAAATATTTGAGATAAATATTTTTATCTCAAACTATTCTCTAAACTCTAATTTCAAACTGTTTCTGAATGCATCACCCAGAAGTTCAAGGGTCACGAAGCTAACCAATCGAGTTAGCCCGGATCAAAACACATCAGGGCTGCCATATTGGATATTACTCCCTGCTGCCATCAGCTTGGGGTCAGAGAGGTCAGAGGTCACAGGATCAGCCACCTGACACAGATGTTGGTGCGTTAGACTCTGCAGCAGAAACACAGGAGGGTGAGGTCGGTCCTCACAACAGCAGAAAGGCTCAGCGCTGCTGCGGCGCATCAAGGAGACGGAGGAACGCGTGATGACGCAGAACGAGCCCTGATGCGCGCCTCAGCAAAGGTCACATCAAACTCTGTTCCCTGGAAACGGACTTAAAAACGCTCCGTCTCATTGGTCCAAACTCTGGTCTCACCTTTAAGTCCACGTCGTCGTGACGTCTCTCCTCTGGAGGCGTTTCTTCTTCCTCTGTGGTGCTGGACGCCGCAGCAACGTCTCCGTTCTCCTCCGAAGCCTCCATCATCTTCTTAAAGTCTAAAGAGAAAAACAATCAGCTCAAAGTTTAAAACTTTTAATTAAAGGTCTGTTACTTTCTGTCTCCTCTGCAAAATGCCTTAAATAAAATATAATCTGCTTAAAAACAAGATTTAGTTTAACAAATCAAAAACAATAAACCAACCTAGAAGATCAGAATTTCGGTCATTTTACTGCTTTCAGGCGTCAGGAGTAACTTCAACCAACTTTAATTTCTAATCTGTAACTCATTTATTCACCAAATAAAGACAATTTGTAAAATTTGTAAAAACAAGACATTAGCAGCACTGGTTGGTTTTTAGATTATATTTTAATCAAGTCAATAAAACGACTGGACTCATTCAGGTGTAAATTATTTACCTCATTTCTGTGTCCAATCCCATCAGTCTCATTCATTTCTCTCAAACATCATGTTGCATGTCTCCCTCTGGTGGTCCAAAAGCACATTACATCCACATCTATATCCATAAAACCCTCTAATGGCTTTAATCTGGTAAACGCTGTGAGTCAGCCGAGGCCACCAACCCCTGCAGTTATGATGCCTTAAAACCTGCTTTCATGAACGGAACAGGTCTGAGGTAACGTCTGCACTGTGGGGGTCCAACATGTGGTGCGGGGGCCATTTGTGGCCCTCGGACTGACTTTCTGCTGACATTTTCTTACAAACTTTTATAATAAGTCGATCCACGTTTATCCAGAGACTTTTACTGAAAACCCGACTTTGCTTCACTCAAATTAACTTTTATATAATTTGTTAAACTAGGCTAAATATAACAAGCATTTTAAAAGAAAGTGACCCAAATCCTGCTTTTATAACAAAATTAATTAGTTCAACCAAACCTGAAAGAATATGAAAATAAAACCTTTTTTAACAACATTAAAACATTAAAAATCCTTTGTAAATTTTGGATCTATGCTGATTTTTCCTACAAAAAGCAAAACAAAATTCAGACTTCTTTATTTTAATTACATTTTTTTGGCCCATAAACACTTTTGACGCGATGGTTTTTGGCCCACGTCTGCACCTCCTGTCACTGCTAATAAACTCCTTATATAGGCCAAGTATAAAGTGCACAGATCTCATCTTTGATAACTCATAACGCTGACCTTTGACCTACAAACTATGCCGATGGATCATATCTACTGTTATTGAGCAACTGAGTGTTGAAACCTTAGGTTGCATCATAAAACTGAGGAACAAACTGAGCCCTGCAGGTATTTGATCTTCTGTTTATGATCAGGAAGATGTTTGCTACTTCCTCTCAGAGGGTTTGTTTATTTATTAAAATACGTCGCTTCAAAACCAAAACAGGCAGAGCAACAGTTTACTATATAAACTGCATTATGCATAATGCAAAGGTCTTGAATCAACCCTTGTTATTGTCCTTCAATCATCCAGACTTCCTTGTAACAATCTTTAAAATAATCTCCAGTATTTAAAAGGTTTTTGGCAACTTTTTACAACAACTTTGCAACATTTAAGCTCCACAGAGGCTCACAAAGATTATCTTTAGATAAATCTGCTAAATAAGACTCAGTAAGACAGGAGGAAATAAGATTTAAAGACATTAAAACTTTGCCAGCATATTTGAATGAAGCATAAAAACAGTTTGCAGTTTCCCTGATGGGTGTGTTCGTTTCAAAGATCCTCTGAACTTTACTTCCCCACAAACTTTAATTCACAAATCCACAGAAAACTTTAGCAGCGGTAGATTGACCGTTATGACCGTTAAAAAAATCCTCTTTGTGACATTAAAGCAAAACCACAAACAGGCGACAGCACACTTTTTTTTTTTACCTGTTAACAAAAGCGACTCCTCCTTATTTTCTTGTCTTCAACTTTCTACGTGTCGGGTTATTCCTACGTCTTTGCTCACTTTTTATTTTGTAAAACTATGAAAGAGTTTATCGAAAAAGTTAGCGTTAAGACTAAAAGTGGCGAAAAAAGCGTCCAACACATCACCCGGAAGTGTCTTCTGAACGGATTGTTTGTTGGAGGGAGTGCTCCATTTATGCTCCTGGGTTCACCGGAGGGGCGGTGACGTTCGCAGGTCACAAGCGGTGCGTTCGGTTTTAGTCTCTTTTTTAAATTCAAAATACTTTATTTGTCAAAGACAAACTGATATCAGCACGAAATTAAACAATATTACACACAGAAACAGTAGCAAATTAAATTATTAAACAAAAAGAAACTTTAAAGATGCAGCAATGTTATTTGTTCTTACCTTTAATGGAAATCTAAGGAAACAAAAGTTTGCGAGGGATCTGGAGGACCTTGCCAAAATAGATGTATTTTAGTCCCTGACACAAATTGACAAAAAGGTCAAATTTTTATTTTTGTCCAGATCCTTAAATATTGATAGTACTTTGTTACAAGGATAATATTTTTGAAATTTGCGCCTTTATTTTACTTGTATGCAGCACTGAAAAGTGTAATGTAGTTTAACAAACTTATATTAAACTGCGAATTCCAGAAGAATTTTATTTGGTTGAGTTATGCACAATATGTGAGCAGAAAACAAACATAATTTACGGAGAAGAAAACCGAAATGTCTGCTCCGTCGCCATGTTTGCTATATAAAAAGCTTTTTAAAAGGAAAATATCTTAAAACCAGGCAGTTAATAGAGTAAATATCGGGCATTCATACAAAAACAGTCGATTATTACCTTCTTTTCCACAGCTTAATCGACAGTTCTGTAATAGTGCGCCATCTTGTGGCTCGAACCCAGAATGCTCAGTCAGGAAATGGCAACTCTCGCGATACTTCCTGCTTTTACTACTGTCTCAAGTCCAAACATAAAGCTAGCGGATAAGTTGGTTATTATCTTCAAAACAACTTTAAAACCCGGTAAGTAACTGAAGTCATTCTTCATAACTGTCAGATTGTAACATTTTGAACATTTAACGTCATGCAGAGTGGGTTTTTATCAGATTTATTCAGGTTCGGGATGAAGTTTCCTGGTTTTGACAACAAATTAACTATTAACAGGTTATCTGCATCTGTCACGAATAGAGAGTCAGTTTGTTACATTTTGCTAAAACATCTGATAGGTTAGTAAATATAACACCTGTAAAGGCTGATGTGTGCATTAACATTTGTTACATGGTAATGCAGGTGTTTTACTTTTGTTCTGTGGCAGAAAACTTTTCAAAGTTAAAGTTTATGAAAGTTGTTCAAAGTTTTAGAAAACTTTTTTCAACTTATTTAAATGGGACAAAAATATAATAACAGGTGCATATTTTAAAAAGGACTTACCATTGGTACTGTATTATTATTGCAGATATTGTTCAAAAATCTTGCAATGTTTTTAATTTGTTTTTTACAGCTTGCAGAAAATTATAATTAGTAATCAGATTCCTTTTGTTTGTTCCTTTAGAGGAACTTGAAGCTCCTATATCTTTCTGAAGAGTTACGTGTTAGTTAGTTTTGTCTTCTTTTAAGATATTTGCAGTAGAAACTAGACTAAAGTTACTTGGTAAAACTTTGTGTTTTTGCAATGTATGAAAGTGAGGAACTTCGTCTCTTTCTCTCTATTTTATGTAAATAAGTGTTTATGTAGACTTCTCTGTTTCTTTAGGAAACAATGAGGCCTGTGATGATGGTGGAGCGGTGAGGAAGATGAGGGGCAACCTTCATCAACTGATGTTCGGCTCCACAGAGGAAACATCTGGAAACATCTGGAAACGCTGCTGCAGGTCGGCCATGAAGGAAAAACACATTCTACTTTATTCTGATCTATTCAACGTTTCAAAACATCAAATCGATTCTGTTCTGATGATTTTATTCTCTCATCTGTTTTCTTATCCATTTTAGTCTTTATCTGATTATATTCTCATCTATTTAGTCTAATAGTGTCTAATTCATAGAATCAAAAGTTTCTGATGGGATGAAGAAAGAAATGTTTTTATTGTTGCTTTCCTCTTTAATTTCCCTCCTTTTCTTTTCCATCTGTTTTTGTCCTCTGACTCAGTTCAACTCCACTTTCTGGAAAATCCCGTCTGTCCAAAACGAACCGGCTTCCTGAATAAAAGACCAGATTAATTCAAACAAAAGCAAAACTCTGAACTCTAATCCAGCTTGATGTTTGTCTGAACGTTTTCCAGGCTGGAGAGCCGGTGGAGAGATGTAATGTCAGGAAGCTTCCAGAAGATGGCAGAGTTCTGATTGTGAGTAAGTAAAACGAACTAAACCAGAGGAAACATGTTGACCAGAACCTGAAGCAGAAACATGACCAAATAAATCTATTCTGTTTTTTCTACCAATTATAAATTAAAGATGGAATATTTTACTAACACAGAAAAGCCTGATGTTTGTATGAATTGAAGCATTCTCATAAGCTCATCATTTAAATAAAAAAATTATTTATTCTCAGCAACAAGAACAGGAAATGGGTTAAAAATGCTGACCTTATTTATATGAGTAAATAAGGTGAGTGGCGGTTTATATCAAATAAAAATAAAAAGCCCGGTTAATGAAGACAAATACTGTTTACTAAATATTTCCGTCTTAAAGGGGCAGCATGATGTGTTTTCCAGCCATATAGAGACAATTTATAAAAAAGTCAAGTAACTGTGTTGGCTTCAGTTGTTAAAAAATCCTAAATATATCAGATGTGATTTAGAAGAAGTTTAACTTCCTGATAAAGCCTTGAAATTGGGCCTCTGTCTCTTTAAGAAGCTCTTTCTCTTTCTGAAACTCTGCCTTCAGGAAGTCATCCCAACATGGCTCCTGCATTAAAAACCCTTTAACATTTTTACCAGACAAGAAGCTCCTATAATGAGCTCAGCAGCTCCACCAGGTTTTTGCTAATTGCTGCTGGCTAGTCTGGAGGAGCTGAGTGGGGGAGGAGCTTCGTCTTTTAAGGCGGAGCTACGTCCACCCAGACGTTTTGAACAGCTGAACAGTTGCCATAGAAACTAAAGTATTTCAAGGATCAAATCAACACTCCAGATTTGCTTAATGAGGGAAAATATTATAACATGATGTAAAGCTAAAAACTGTAACTAAATATAATCTGAGGCAGATTAAATTCTGGTTTTCCTGTCGGATTTTAGGAGCGCTGATCGTCGCGCCATCATGAATTCGTTGAGGCGAGGATTCGCCAACCTGCAGACGCTGATGGACAGCCGGGCGCCGCGTGGCGAGCAGAACAACAACCTGGAAAATCCTGGAGCTGATCGTAAGTTTCTGTCTCCGTTGTTCAACATCTGATGACTGAAATATTCCCCCATCTTAATTTGTAAAACTACAGAGCCCCCTAGTGGCCGTAGGGGAATTAGCAAATACTCCCTATTCTGGTCTATTTTGCATAGAAACATCTATTTAAAATTGTACGCATACTTTGAAAAGAGCCTCATTGAAAATATATTTATACATTTTTAACTCTTTGGTGCTTAAAACTTGATTGAAAGTTAATCTGTTACTCCGTGTTTGTTTATGTGAAGCTTAGATGAAAATGGCTCTTTAGTAAACATTCAGACTGCTAACAAAAAAACAATCAGAACTGTTAGAAGACTTTATCAAGTACCTGAAAAACACTAAATCTGTGAAGTAAATTAAAGTTTGCTAAGTTTAAACCTGACGTCATGTCGTTCTTTAACCACAAGGTGGCGCCCCGACTGGCGCTAACTCGTCTCATCAGTTCCTTCATGTTGGTACGTCGCCACAGATTAATGATTTTATCTTTTTTTACTTCATGTAAATCAAACTTCCTTTTTCTTTTCATGCTATTAGCTTGTGGCATCTCTGGCAATTTTATATTTGTCTTATTAGTTTTACTAAACTTAATTTTATTTCTATTTTGTCATTTATCTACCTGTTGTTTGTTGTGAAGCGCTTTGGTCGACTGAGTTGTAAATGTGTTGTATAAATAAACTTTGACTTTTCTTTTCTTAAAAAATAAAAACAGAGTGTCAAGTTGCGGTTGCCGCGGCAACCAGAGTAAAAATACACGTCTCTACAATCGACCCCTACGACGTCAGGAAGCTCTGCAGCACTCAGATAGTCAAGGTACACACACACACACACACACACACACACCCCTTCCTGTATGTTTTAGGCTTTAAAATTAAATAATATGAATGTGATTAAATTGTCGTTGGTTTGCCGTATTTTTAGAGGTCAGAGGACGGCGAGTTTCGAGCGTCGGTTTGCTGCAGCATCGACTCCAAGCTGCAGCATCACAGCAGGATGGAAGTCAGAGTTTACAGAGAGGATGATTTAAGGTCACACTCCTCAGTAAGTGTGGGGGTGTGTGTGTGTGTGTGTTTTACTACAGCTGTGTGTTTGTGTGTATATAAGAGGATTAATGGTGAGGATGTGTAAAACCAGCACAAACTGACTTGATTTCTCTCTAAATTAATCTCCAACACACACTCACACACACCCACACGCCTGCAAGCACACACACACACACACACCCATTGGATGGATGGGTGGATGTGTAAAACAGAGAACAAGCTGAGTTAATTTCCGTTTTTCAGCTCCGTTTCTCCTGCCAGGAGCTTTTCTAATCTCCAAATATTTTCCCATGATGCACCTGGGGGGCGTGTTTTTTTTTTTTTTTTTTAATCCCTCCGGCTACGACAAAACAGGAGGAAAAAGTGAGCGAGTGAGGAGGAGAAACAGCTGATTTTTCAGCTGAAGTCGTTCCTGTTTTTGTCTGGATTTGTGGAAACTTCTTCTTCTTTGTTTTTAATTTTTGCCGATTCTAATCTGAAGGATTAATCTTTTAACTCCTCCATCGCTCCGCTGCTGTTTGACTTTAACAGTAAAACTGTCAGTAGGCTTTAAACTGATGGTGCAGGTAGGAAACAGAAATCTGAAATGAGCTTCAGCTTTATATTTCTGCTGTGAAACTGTTTTTATTTGGCATTTAGATCTTAATCTCTTAATTTTTGAACAGAAACTGAAAATAAACCAACATAATGGATCAAAATTAAGTCAAAAACAAAGAGCAGGAGCAGAATAACTGCTTTCTACTACATAATGTTTAAAATAATGACAAATTTAGATTATTTTTCCAACTTGCAGCTGGAGGATCGATTTATCTATTTATTATTCTACATCCAGCAGCTCTAGTTACTCTAGCTCTTTACCTTTAAACTCTCCTAAAAATAAAACGTTCTCAAGATGCAGCGAGCGATGATGGCCTGCGCCGACTGTTTACGTCCTCCAAGAGACGACAGCTCCCCTGCTGGACAGGTAGGGCATTACACGGCGTAAACAAACAACATGGAGGCGCGTTTGAGGTGCTGAAATATCACAAAACTGAAAAATACCCGACATGTAAAGTTATGAATGTGATTGAATTAGAACTGAAATGATTAATCGCGATTAATCATGAGTATTTGTGATTAATTGTGATTAATTGTGATTATTCCCAACTTAGGATGTGTGTAGAAATATTCAGATAAAACCAAAATTAAAATTAAAACCAAATTAATGTGACCTTTAGCCACATTTAAACGAACAAACAGCCATAGTAGAAGTGGGTGATGATGAATGTTTGATGTTTAGATGTGAATTTCTCTCACTGTTTGATGATAAAAGCTCGCTGGAAGCAGGGAGGAAGTGTGCAGAGGCGTTAGTCTGTAAACCACAAGCAGAGCACAGTTCAGCGTCTCACACGTCTCCTTCATCTCTCTGTTTACTCCTCCAGCCAGAAAACACTTTCATTTACAGTTAGAACATGTTTTTCTGGTCAGGAGTTGGTCTGAAAGCCACACAAACACCAGTTTACGGTTTGGTTACCATGCCAACCATGGATTGGGACATATCGGACTTTAAAGACACGAATAATGACTTCCAGTTTGAAAACATCCACCATAGTTTTTGGTTTTTACTCCAGCAGAAGGAAGGAGATCCACTGTTAACATGAGCAGATTTTAAGCTTTGAGTCTGATCAGCGTCCAAACTCTGACACGTCAAGGTTAAAGGTGACCTGTTATGTTTCCTTTATCAGGTTAAGGCCGGGCTACACAAAACGTTCACAAAATCATTCTCAGATAATGAGATTTCAGTCAGGTCAGCTGTTTTAATCCTCTGTCACTTTAAATCCAAATGAGCTGAACACGCCACCATGTGAAAATGGCTGCAACAAGAAGTGCAGTTATACATCTTGTTGCAAATGTGAGCTAAAAATTGGGAGGTTTTTGAAATGGCTCGTTTTCCAGACACCAAAAACATGAACTCAAAGCACTTGTGCTGTTTTTCACAAGCAGTCGACGCACAAAAAATGTGCAGAAAGTGAATTTTGCATAATAATTTTAGAGTAAAGTTTCTCTGCCCCAAATCACACTTTTATTTACACATTTACAACCAGACTTTAACATTTTATTTAAATATTTTTAGTCCTTGTCTACTTAATGCTTCCTGTATTAAATTATGGTGTTAAATCTACTGTAAAATTATTCCTTGAGCCTTGATGATTTAAGTTTACACTGTAAAAACACAAAAATTTGACCAAATATTCTTGCCTAGTTTCTATTGCAAATGTCTTAGTACACTAGAAATTAAATGAAACTATCTTTTAGCAATAAATAGAAGCTTGTTTTAAGTAAATACTTCCTTAAAATTGATGAACAGGTACTATATTTACAACACAGGAAAAATGTCGAATGAATCTGCCAGTGGAACTAGAACTTTTTCATCAATATTAAATAATTATTTACTGTAGAAAAGCTCCTATATTTTATTGAAAAGTTATTTGTAAATTAGTCTAACTTCATGTGTGCTGATATTTGCTCTGGAATCCAGATGAAGTTTCTTGTTGATCTCACATTAATTTGGCCCATTTATCTCGTTTCCCCTGCAGACGGAGTTTGTTTTGAATGAACCGTGAAGCGGTGTTTAGCACCCAGCTGTGGCTCCTGAGTGTGTCGTGTTTCTAGGTTTGATGAGGATTAACGCGTAATCCTGAAAGCCTCTTGTTTGGCCGGGAACTCATTGAGAAATATTGGCTCGGCGTGTCGTTGCATGTCGGCTTGTTGTTGCACCAGCGCCGAGCCGCCAGCGAGGAAATGAGGCAACAGTTTGGATTTCTTTAGCATGCTGTAACAGAGCTGCAGGGAATTTTTAAAAGTGTGTAAGACTCTCTGAACGCGTCAGTCAGATCCAGGCTTGTTTTTGTACTGATCAGTTAAAAACCTGAAGAGGTGACAGGAAATTAAACTGCAACATTTTCCTAAATGCTGTCTGAAAAACTGCAACATTTGCATGTTTTAGAGAAGAAAAAGCTGGAATAAATGAACAAAAGTGTTGAATCAGTTTTATCCTTAAATTTGAGGTTAACAAGTTCAGGAGGGAAACCCGACCAGAGTCTGATGCACTGCAAAACATTTTACCAAGTGTTTTTGTTTAGTTTCTAGAGCCAGTTATCTTAGTTCACTTGAAATAAGACAAAAATAACTTCCAAGTAAGTTTTGAGAAGGAAATAGGAACTTGTTTTAAGTTATTCTTTACTATTTATTTAAAATGAACTAGTTTTGTTGGCAGATTGTTAATAAAAAGTAGTGTGTCGTTAGCTTGTGCTAAACCAAATGAGTGTAAAAACATTCATCTGAAAACCAAAACCAACATGTTTCATCATTTTTAGCATTCAGAGCCAAAGTCTTTCCTCTTTAACTCTTCTCCTTCGTGTTTGATAAAGCATCTTAATCTCAGGTTGTGACGACTTTAATAAACCTTTTCTGGGACTTTTCTCTGTTTCCCTTCACTTCAATGTTGTGATTTTCTGTCGACTGTGTCGCCTGATTTGAGAGCTTTAATCCTCTGAGCTGCTGATTATCCTCACAGCAGCTCAGTGACTTTAGCTGTGGGGAGTTTGGACTTTGCTCGACTCTTTTATTAAAGATGGCCGTCGGTTTGTGGTGAGGCTAGAGTCTTCAATATATAGAGTCTAGAGTCCTCAATATATAGAGTCTAGAGTCCTCAATATATAGAGGCTGGAGTCCTCAATATATAGAGGCTGGAGTCCTCAATATATAGAGTCTAGAGTCCTCAATATATAGAGGCTAGAGTCCTCAATATATAGAGGCTGGAGTCCTCAATATATAGAGGCTGGAGTCCTCAATATATAGAGTCTAGAGTCCTCAATATATAGAGTCTAGAGTCCTCAATATATAGAGGCTAGAGTCTTCAATAGGACAAAAATAGTCGTGAAAATGCTGAAATCTGCCATCAACTTCATTTAAATGTGTATTATTTCTGTGCATTTTTCTCCTTTTTGCTGTTTCAGCCGTTAATCTCTTGCTCAAAGCAAAATAAAAGTGACATTCTGCTAGAAGATTGTTTTGCTCTTAATTTTTTTGAATAGTGAGCGTATTGGGATCAAAGGTTCTGTTGGACACAATGTGAATCTTTATCAGCAATGGTAACGTCTCATTTTATTCTTTCTGCTTCAAATGATCATCTGGGATTATGTTTGCAATTCTCTATCAGCGCCCCCTGCTGGCCATGCTACTAAAAGCTGAATGAATCAGAAAGTAGGCCAAGCTGTCAGTTTCACTTCCAGGAATCCAGCAGGTGAATAAATCCTGATCAGACAGAGCAGCGCAGCGTAGCGTGAGATCAGCTGATGGTTTTGGGTCATTAATAAAGTTGATTCACTGTAACTCTGGTGGAAATGAGATAAATATGGCGACCAAATTATTAATGTTACAGTTTTATTTTCCAGTGACATCATGTCTTCTTTTGAAGAAAACTGATTGAAGTTTATATGTTTGCAACATGTTTTATCATTAATGTTGGAAAACCTCATGTTTTTTGTTTCTTTCAGAGAAGCTGTTTGGGCTTCACATCGTTCTCCATCAGAGATCTCCTCCGGTCCAAAGAGCCGCGCTGCTCCCTGAAGCTCAGGTAAACTTTACACTTCATGTCATGTTCATTCCTTCCACTCAGCTCTGCAAAAACACAGTTCTATTTGTTGTTTTGTTTATTTACTGTGGATATTTAAAATGTCTTTCAGTTAAATGTTCAATAGAAGTTCAAGTTTATTGATCTTTGAGAAAGTGTTCTTGCATTATTAACATTATATTAGTTAAAAATTGTATCAAACCAGCAATATTATTTTTAAAAAAGTAACTTCTAGGACAATTTATCCTCCAGAAAAATCACAAACTGACATTAAAGTTGATAAAAAGCCTAAAATCTTTTTACCTGATCAGCTGTGAAGCATCTCTGAACTTTCTAAGCTAGCTTAAAGGGAAATCAGAGAACCGGCATTCGATCGCTGCGCTCTCAATTCTTGTGAAAAACGCTTTTGTAGTCAATGAGGTTCTTCTTAAACAGCCTGTAGATAAGGTCCAGCTACCTGCCTGCTGATTGGCTGTTGCTCGGATACCTTCACCCAGAAGAGGAAGTGAGATGGGGCAGCGTGTGTCTCCGCCTCCAGACCCAGTAGAGGAAAAAGTCTCTTCCTGTTTTGGCATCAAATCATCTTCAGAGAAGAAGAGAGGAGACGCAGACCGAATGCTCACACATGCCTCAGTGCAGGTTTGCAGTTTGCTTGTGGTTTTCCTTCGCTGGCTGGTTTTCTCTTTGAGTTTATTTCTTTAAGAACGAGATGATGTCCGTCCAGAAACGTTCAGTATGATGTCACTTCCTGCAGGTGACGGTCCAGGTTGACGTCTGATCTGACTGACTACTGGATCTTTTTCAATGTAGATTTATTGGCTTTGTGTCGCATGAATATCAACAAAATGTAAAGTAGAGTTAACTAACTGTTGAAACCAGAAGTTTAAATTCATGTTCTTTTTCACAATTTAAGTTTTAGTCTTGAAACAAGACTAAAACTTGTCTTGTTTTAGTTCAGCTGGAGTTATTTCTGTTTGCTAAAAGCCACAATAATAAGAGCTAGAATATGTCAGAGATTTATTTATAGATTATTACACACACAGAGTTATTACCGTCTCTTTAAAGGGGATCTGTTGTATAAAATTCACATTTTGAATGTTTTTACTCTTCCATTTTGGATCCTAGAGGTTTTTGGCAATAAGATGATATTTTTTAGTGTCTGGAAAATTATCCATTTCAAATTTGTTCAGCCTAGTAACTAGAACATGTTTTGTTTAGGCCATTAGGTTGCTAGGTAACTCCATCCCCATTACCTAGCAACCTAAGCAGAGCTCCAGCACTTTTGTTCTGCTGGTTTTATGCGTTGTACAATGGCTGCTGGAAAATATAAGTGTTTTGTTGTTGACTTGCCATACAGAAACCACTTGCTAAATTCTTGATGGTTGTGCAGGAGGCTCAAGTTATGCTTTTCCAAGACGTACAGTTGAATAATAGCCAATCGGTTTCATGTGTGAGTGTAAATATTAAGTTGGGGAGTCGTGCTTGCAGCAGATTATTTGGATTTAAAGGGACAAGACACACTAAACTATCTAAAATAGGCAGATATGTTCAGACTAAATTGTCTAGGAATGATTTTGTGCAGAAGATGTCATGAACATGTTTTGTTTAGGCCATAAGCTCATCCTAACCTGTTCAAGGAAGCATCATTCCTCACTTTTAAGCAATGAGGGAAAATCCAGATGATGACATACATTAGATGATTCTTTTTTTTTAAGTAGATTAAATGTATGAAAACTATTAACTGCACAATTTATCTCTAATTTATGTTTACTGTGATTCTGTGATGTTTTGCAACAATTATTTATTGCAGCACAAAAAGTTTTAATACATTAAGAAGTAGTAAAGTGATAAAGTTATTAAGAAACTACATTTATTTACACTTTTCTCTTTTTCACGTTGATATCAAAACTTTTAGCCGCATCAATCCATGATTTCCTCACATCTTGTAGTTTATAGTCTGCAGTTTTCACTTGGGTAGAAATCCATGATTAGAGAAAAATGGTTTAATTCAGATTTCAGAACAATCTTGTAGTTTCTTCCAAACTCTGTCAAGTTATGATCGAGGTTGTTATTGTTAACTAAAACTGATGAAATAATGAAAACTTAACTTAATAAAAACAGTAATTAATGGGAAAGAACTGTAACTAACTGGAGCCAAATTGTGTGTTCATAAAATACGTCTGCGGTGCACAAAATGGCTTCATCATAGATCCTTCCTCCAGCAGCTCCAAATACATCACTACAATATTTACATCGCTGCTGAGTTTTGTACAGTTTATTGTCATTTATTTTAAATAGTTTGTTGCTTTTTGTGAACAAATGCACATTTTAATTTATTTACTCCACTGCGCATTTCTTTGGGTTGGAGTTTGGTATTTTTAATAGTTTTTTATATCTTATTTTTGCTCGAACTGTACAGCGTGTTATTCTTAATTCTATTTTTATATAGTATATTTTATATTTGTCTTCATTTACATGTTTGGATTTTATGTCACTTTGCTGCTTTTACACTTGAATTTCAGTTTTGTGGAACAATAAAGGATATTTTCTTCTAATCTATTTGTTGTGTTTTTGTGTTTATTTTTATAAATCATATTTTTCTCCTTTTCCATTTTGTCTTGTTGCTGTTTTCTTTTTTTTCTTCTGTCTTATTTTATTTAGTTAAGATTATTCTAGTTATTTTGTTTCCAAAATTCATCCCACCATCTTTTTGTATTTTCATCTTATCTTTTAAACAGTTTCATTTATTTAACTGGGTTAAAGCCGCGTTGAGAGAACCTCCAAATGTTAAAAAAGAAATAAATTTAGACCATTTTTCATGCATTTTATATTTCTTGTTCTGTTTCTTCGTTATTGTGGTTTCTTTGGTTTTGTTAACTTTGCCTTTTACAGTGTGACAGGAAGTGGAAGCTTTACTTTTAGAAGTCCATTTCACACCAGTTGGTTTCATTTTCACCTGGCCGCCTCCTTCAGCTCTGACTTCTGTCCGTTTGTCTTCGCTGCAGGACGATGGACGGCGTGAACGAGGTCGGGGACGTGACGGTTTCCCGCCTGCAGCCGGAGGAAGAGACGGAGGATAAATCTGCAGGAAACAAGGTGGAGGAAGAGAAATGTTTGTTTCTTCGTTCTCTCAGTAGAGAGGTCTCACTTTGATGCTTTTCTTTGCGGTTTCCTCTCTTGCATGTTTAGACTTCAGCTTGTTATGTGAGTCATGGGTCAGATGGAGATTAAAGGTGCAGTGCGTAATTTTTATATAGAATATGCTCTTTACATATTTGTTAAAACTGTCACCAAAAACCTCCTGCTTACATTACACAGGTACTGCCTGTTACCTAGCAACCAAAGCTGAGCTCTAGCACAGCTGGTCAGCTGGTTTTACTGTTGTATGCGCTGCACAATGGCTGCTGGAAAAGACAAGTGTTTTGTTGTTGACTCACCATCCAGAAACCTCTTGCTGCATTCCTGTTGGTTGTGCAGGAGGCTCTGCTTCTGCTTTTCAAAGATTTACGGTTGTATAATTGCGCATCTGTTTAACCAGTGAAGCATTGAGTTTGGTGGAGCAACCAGCAGCAGATTATTTGGATTTAAAGTGACAGAGGCCCTAAAACATTAAAATCTCATTATCTAAGGATGATTTTGTATTAGAAATGTAATGAACAGGTTTTGTTTAGGCCATAGTTCTAGAAGAACAGTGTTTTCTGTCCATTTCACCTCCATTCAGACATGATCGTCTCCTCTCTCCCTCTAGAGCGCCGTGCTGTGTGACGATCTGCACGGCTCCGTCCAGGACAAAGAAAACAGTCCGATGATGCGAGCAGGTGAGACTCCGGCCGGCGGCCATGTTTCTGCCCGATCCTCCGTCCTCGAACAGGTGTGTGTCTGTGCAGCCTTGTGCTCCCAGGTGTGTAAGCTGTACAGGTTTCAGACGGAGGATCACAGGTGGCTGCTGGTCCGGGAGCAGATGTCAGAGACGCCGCTGTCCTTCTCCTTACCCAAACAGCTGCTGAGCGCGCTGATCAGGGAGCACACTGACAGGTACACAAAGGGTTAATATATAAAATAACAGCTCAGTTATATAAATAAAGTCATATTATGGGATGTTGAGGTGAAACTATGTAACTGCTGTGGTTTATTTATTTTATTTTGATCAAAATCTTATTTAAAAGAGAAATTAACCCAGAAGCAGAAACATGTGTTTTAGTTTTCAGTAGTTTTAACCATTTGTTTTGTTTTTGTTTTTAGGAAATGCTTAGTTTGAGTAAAGTGGTTTTGGTTTCATTTTAGTTTTTATTAGTTTCAATTTGTTTTAATTAATGTCAGTTTAGTTTTAGTCTTTTTTTAGTAATACAAGTTACATACACGGCAAAAACACAAAATCTACTTTCCAGTGAAAATATTTTAGTACAGATGAAATAAGACAAACTTTTAACCCGACATATCGGAGTTTGTTTTAAGTCAATAACTATTGAATATTGATTGATCGATGTGCCTCGTTCTCTTTAAGTTTCAGTCGACTGAATTAAAACGACCAGAGTTTGATTTTGTTGCTTAGGGTCGCGGAGGTCAATGCGATCGGTGACCTTTCACCTCACTGGGACGGCCTCCGCCACGACGCCGTCGCCCACTCCCTCCAGCTGATCGGCTGCTACCAGCAAACCCAGGCGGAGCTGGACCGCCTCTCCAGTGAGATCAGAGTGACATCATCAATGATGACTCAGCTCCGACCTTCCTCACCTTACGCTCCCTCCTCTTCCTCTTCCAGCGGCGTCCTGCTTCAAGGCGAGCAGCAGCAAATCCGACCGACACCTGCAGTTCATCCCCACCAACCTGCACAGCCAGAGGATGGAGGTGACCGGCCCCGGCAGCTCAGGTAACGCACAGCGCCCCCTACAGGTGTTTGTCTCACTTCCCGTTTCCTCCAGATGTTTTCCTCACTTCTTGTTTCCTCCAGATGTTTGTTTCACTTCCCGTTTCCTCCAGATGTTTTCCTCACTTCTTGTTTCCTCCAGGTGTTTGTCTCACTTCCCGTTTCCTCCAGGTGTTTGTCTCACTTCCCGTTTCCTCCAGGTGTTTTCCTCACTTCTTGTTTCCTCCAGATGTTTTCCTCACTTCTTGTTTCCTCCAGGTGTTTTCTTCACTTCCTGTTTCCTCCAGATGTTTGTTTCATTTCCTGTTTCCTCCAGGTGTTTTCCTCACTTCCTGTTTCCTCCAGGTGTTTTCTTCACTTCCTGTTTCCTCCAGGTGTTTTCCTCACTTCTTGTTTCCTCCAGATGTTTTCCTCACTTCTTGTTTCCTCCAGGTGTTTTCTTCACTTCCTGTTTCCTCCAGATGTTTGTTTCATTTCCTGTTTCCTCCAGGTGTTTTCCTCACTTCCTGTTTCCTCCAGGTGTTTTCTTCACTTCCTGTTTCCTCCAGGTGTTTTCCTCACTTCTTGTTTCCTCCAGATGTTTTCCTCACTTTCTGTTTCCTCCAAATGTTTGTTTCACTTCCTGTTTCCTCCAGGTGTTTTCTTCTCTTCCAGGTGTTTGGTACGAGGTCGTCACGTTCGGAGCGCCGGCTGATCACCACCAGGCCTTCAAACATGGAGGACTGAAGCGGCTGCTCAGCAAGCACACAGACCACACATACAGGTGACCCTTGACCTCAGATTCAAAAATACTTGGTACGATTGTATGTTTTTGCAGTGTTGGAGACTCCATCAGTGTAAATATCACAGCAGCTGCTTTAGTTTAAAAGAAAATGACGATGAAACATAAAATAATTTGGATTTTTTTGTCCCTTGACTGAATATTTTTTTTTGCAAACCTTTTAGAAATATCCTAAATATAATTATAATTTCTGAATATTGATTAAAAGATTAAAGTTTTAGCTCCACTGACTGAAGTGAAATAATCTGGGAGTAGAACGTTTTCATCAATTTTACCAATGTTTAACTTAAAACAAGCTGCTCTTTCTTGCTGAGATGTTACTTATCTGTTAGTTGTTTTATTTTAAATGTACTAAGATATTTTCAATAGAAATACTTTGTAAAATTTACATTTTTAGCAGTTCAAGTGTTTGTTTAGTTTTGATACCGACATAATAGAATTAGCTTTGTGTATAACTGATAGTTCAGTTTGTGTTGGAGTTGTTTCTCACCGTTCCTTCGCCTTCAGCTCGGCGCCGTTTTCCCGTGACGAGTCGTGCAGAGCGAAGCGGCTGCTGGCCGCCGCGGCCCAGCTGCAGCCTCTGATCTTCGGCCTGGCAGAGCAGCTGCTCTCCGTCTCCATGGAGGTCGACCCGAACCGCCTGCAGGACGTCCTGGACGACCTCAGGGAGCAGGTGAGAGAAACACACACACAGCTAACAGGAAGGCAGATGAATCTGACTCGCTGCTTCCCTCCCTGCAGACGTCGCTGTTCATTCAGGCGCTGAGCGACGACCTGGTGAAAGTCGCCCTGCAGGACATGAACGGCTGGGCCGGCAGCGGCAGCACCCACCTGCATAGCAACGGGTTGCTATGTGAGGTATCCCCCGGCGACCAGGAGGGGGCGCCACAGGACGACACGGAGAACAGAGAGGAGGAGTGGGCAAGTTGGAAAGGGTGGGACAGGGTTACCAGGTCTGACAGTTTCCAGCAAAAACACAACATAAAACCCCAAAAACAGTCCAAATGAATGTAATGAAACTAATATAACAATAGGTAGAGTCATGTATGAACGAATGAAGGAACTAACAATAAAAGAATGAACAAATGAACAAACGATAGAAGAAACAAACGAAAGACAAAAGGAAGGAATAAAAGGAGTGAATAATGTAGCATTTTGTTCAAGTTTGATGCTTTTCTGCCACACAATGACAACTGTGAACACTTTTGAAAAACTGGCCAAATTTTATGAAAAGCATCCCAAATTTTAGCAACCTGTCAAAATCTTTTGTTTTTCCAGCCCAAAGTTCAAAAGCAGCTGAAACTTTCCCAGCCTGTCAACCCGCTGTGTGATAGTTTCTGCAGCCACCGGTTGTCTAAACGTGTTTGTTTGTGTAGGACAGAACGTGGGCGAACGTCGGTAAGAGTCTGGACTGCATCACGGCCATGGTGGAGCGGCTGCAGGAGCGACAGCGCCACCTACAGGAGCAACCGTCACCGGAGCAACAGGAGTCCACAGGGGACACAAAGTCCCAACACACAGGTGGGACAGAAAGAGACAAATGTCAGTTTGTCCTACAGTAATTTTAGCTTAATAAGTCCTTTTATTTCTCATATTGCTTGACAAAATAAAAGCATGATTCAAAAAACATTAAATACCTTAATCAGAAAAAAAAAAAGAGTCAGTTTTGGGGCCTTTTCTGGTAATTGTTTTTGTAAATCATAATTTCTATCAGTTTAGTTATTTTTTTTAAGCAGCTGGAATCTATTTAATCTAGTTTAGAACCAAAATCTATAATTATTTTCATTTATTTGGAATTATTTTGATTTATATTTTTGATAAAAGTGAACTTTTTGTTTCTGGAGCCTAGAAACAATAAATTAAAAATAAAATGTTCAGTTTCTCTCCTCTCTTCCTGCAGCCTCTCCTTCCTCCTTCTCCTCCTCCTCCTCCTGGCAGGAGCAGCTGCTCCCCCTGGTGGTCACGCTTAGAGACTGCGTGCGGGAGGCAGTAACCACGGCCCGAGCTGCCATGACCTTTGTTATCCTGCAGGGGGCGGTGGCTGCGACTGTCGCTCAGGGTCCAACGCAGGTCGTCCAGCGGCGCCACGCTGTCTTCAGCCAGGGGGTGAGAAACAAACTCTGTCCGCCATTTTATCCTGAAGACATTTTGTCATTTTGGTGTCTTTGTAGATCAGAAACAATCAGTTTTTAAACAAACTTCCAGTTTGAAAACGTTGGTTTCATGTTTCCATGGTGACATATTTTAAATGATGACATCACAGCTTCATGTTTCTCTCTGTCCTTCATGCGCCTCATAAATAACAAACATGGCGGCGTTTGGTTTTCTCTGTGTCGTTCTCTGGCTGTGTTACAGCGCCACCGACTGGCCTGGCTGACCTACTGCAGCATTTCAATCTGTGGTTCTGCTTCTGTTGAACATTTTTTATTAATGTTCAACATACTGAGTTCATCTCCGTGTGTACAGGGCCTCTGTTTCCTTAAAATACTTTATTTTATTTAGTATTTTTGTTTAAATAAAACATTGTAGATAATCTACAAATATACGTATATAAAAAAGCAGCAAAAAGTGATTTTAAAATAGCATCAGAATTAGTTTTAGGCACATTTTATGTTTTTAAATAGCTTTAATATTGGATTAGGGTCAGATTTATCATCAGTTTCCTCAGGTTCTCGTTCCATATGAATAAAAATGTAACTTCCTGTTTTATTGTGAAGTTTCTCTCTGTCTCCCAGCTCTCAGCGATTGTTTGTGGGTTTATGCTGAAACTGTTTGGAGGTTTGGAGGATCCAGAGTTTCTGCAGCAGCTTCTCTCTGTGGGGATCCTGGCCCAGTTTGAAGGTCTGCTGAGCACCTACGGTACGACGACGACCCCAAACAATCAGCTGAAAGTTTTATTTAACAGGATAATAAAAAAAACCTCAGAGAGTCTTTGAGAAAGACCAAGAGGCAGCAACAAATAAAACACAAATAATTCAGAACATTCAGAAAAGATTTCTCTCTCTTGTTTGTTCTTCAGTGCTTGAAAACCTTGAAAATATTTGAATTTCATTCAATTTTGGTTCAGTTTCTAGTGCAAATATCTTACTACATCTAGAATAAGACACAACTAAATTATAAGTAACTTTTCAGCAAACTATATGAGCTTGTTTTAGTAAATAATTCCTTAAAATTGGAGAAAAAATTATATTTCTATTGGCAGATTATTTCAATTATAAAAAGAAATAATCTGCTTATGGAGCTAGTTATTTTTCATCAATATTAAGAAATTATTTAGTTATTAAGAAAGTGTAGTATTTTCCTTTGAAACTAGACTAAAGTTACTTGGTAAGATTTGTGTGTTTTTGCAGTGTGTTGCTGGTAAATTTGGTAATTTATCTTACCTGCTGTAATCTGAGTGTGTGAATGGTTTGTGGCTCCAGGTGAGGAGGCGGGGATGCTGGAGGACATGGAGGTGGGCGTGGCCGACCTGAGCAGCCTGGCGTTCGCCATCACCGAGGCCCAATCCGAGCGACCTGACGACCTGCAGCCGACGCTCACCGGAGCATGGTGAGCGCGCTCACACACACACACACACACACCCCCACACACACACAGAAAGCAGCCTCATCTCGGGTCATTTCTCCTCCATCCAGGGGCAGTTTTGTGGTCGAGGTGCCGCTGCCCTCTGACAGCTTCAGGTCACTCCCTGAGGCGCTGCAGGCCGGCCGTTTGATCCGAGTCGAGCCGGTTCTGTTCAACATCGGGATCAACCAGCACCAGAGTCTGGCTGAGAGGTACAAACACAAAAACATCCACATCTGGGAGTTAGAATTACCTCATTTGTCCTCCAGCGTTTTCCTTTTAATTGAATGTTTGGTTTAAACATGCTTGTTTTTGTTCAGTGGGGCGAGAATCCAGACATTTAACTCAAGTCAGAGTAAAAATACTTCAGAATAAAATTACTCAAGTAACTAAAAGTAAAGTTACTGAAGTAAATGTAACAAGTTACTACCCAACTTTGATTACAACCATTACTTGATCATTTTTCTGTGCTCTACCCACCTCTGTGTAATACTGAGATAAATATCAGTGATATTTACTGCAGTACTTACTGTAAATTAGCTCAGATAATGTAGCTTTTATCTGCTAGCTAAGACAGACATGTTTCCTACATGTAATTTCTCTGCCTTTCACTTGTTCACCTGAAGAGTTTGTACTTTCTTTAAAACGCCGTTTAAATAAATGGATCTCAGTGAAGCTCCTCCATGTTTATCGCGTTGGTAACAAACTTTATCGTAGTTTCAGATCAGAGACATATTTTCCTTCTCCGTCTCAGACGGGTCGGTCCTGACAGCAGCCATTTTGTTCCTGCATCTTTCTCTCGCACATCGATCCAGAGTTTCCACAGATTTTCTCTGTTGGTTTCGTAGCCGTGGAGTCGCTATGCGCTGCGCTCGCCACCAAGATGGCGCGGATCACTTCCTGTTCAGACATGTGGGAACTGAGTATGAAGATTTATTTTCTGTTGTTTTCAGGTTTGGAGACAGTTCTCTTCAGGAAAGAGTGAATCAGCAGAGCTGTGAGAGACTCAGAGCTTATTGTAACAAGCTGAGAGAAAAACTTCCCAACATGGGTGAGACTGAGACGCCTGGAGGTTTTTGTTTTTATTTTCATTTCTTTGTAGAGCTTCAAAATAAAATCCCAATTTTTTTCCTTTAAATTTTTTTTGAAATGACAGAAAATATCTTAAAAACATTATTTTATTTAAATTGTTGTTTATTTAAGTTGACCTGAATTCAAAGAGAAGCTGTACAACTCAAACAAGATGGCCGCTCTTTTTGCATTGGTGAAAAAAAGTCCAGATTTTCCAAATATTTGATCCCGGAACCAAAAGTTTGGTTAATTGATAGAATCGATTTTTTGCCCAGCCTTATTTCTTTATTATCCCTAAACAGAAAAAGGTAATATAATAATAATAATATTGGGACTTTTAGAGGTAAATCGCTGACCGCTCCTGAACTGAAGCAGCTCTTTCTCTCCCTCAGCTGGTATCCAGTCACTATTAGACCTGCTGTCGTCTCTGGATCGCAGTATAGAGTCAAAGAAGAGGAAAAACGTCGAGGTTTTGTGGCTCGCAGCTTCAGTAAGTCGCTCTGCTCTACAGGTTGACTTTGTTTCCATCAGAACTGAAAGGTTAGGGATGTCAGGAGCTGAAATAAACAGAGAAATAAATGTTTATAATGTTAAAAACAGAAAATAAATCTCCTTCAATTCAGAAATATTCTTATCATGTTCAAAAGCTAATTGCTAAAATGAAGTTGTTGTTTTTTCCACCATTTCTATGCAGGTAAATCTCATAAAAACACCACGGCTCAACTATAGTTTAATGTTTTAGATTTTTACTCAAAAGTAGAGATTTAATCACTTAATAAAACCAGAAATTTCGGAAACAGACCCAAAATCAGCTGGTAGATTGTGTGGATGAAATCACAGGGAGAACTTTTGGCATTTAGTTTTGTTGTTTGAAAGCAACAACTTATTTTTTCAGTGCCAGTTTAAAGTAGAAGAAATGTAACACCTGAACTACTGAGCT
>CAEFZY010005749.1:0-11018 GCA_903066815.1 Brachyrhaphis roseni | reverse complement strand
CGCCTATCAGTCCCGGATGGCTGCAGGCCCCGACGCCTATCAGTCGTCAGACCTCAGGCTCCTGCAACATGGCCGCGCCTAGCCGACCGCTGGCCCCGCCTCGCAGCGCTCGTCTGGTCTGATTGACTGCAGGCCACGACCGACGCCTTCCAGTCCTACTGACTGCAGGCCATGACTGACGCCTACCAGTCTCTCCAGACTCCAGGCCACGACCGACGCCCACCAGTCTCGACAGATTGCAGGTCCGACCGACGCCTATCAGTCCCGTCAGACTGCAGGCCCTTCGACGCCTATCAGTGCTCACTCACTGCAGGCCAATCCGAAACCTCAATCTGTCAGTCTGCAGGCTCCGACCGACTCCTATCAGTGCTGTCCACTGCAGGCCCTTTGACGCCTATCAGTGCTGTCCACTGCAGGCCTTTCTGACACCTATCAGTCTCGTCAGACTGCAGGCCCCTCTTCTCAGCTGCGCCTAACAAGTCCCGTCAGACTGCAGGCCAGCCAGGCCTCGACCCGGCACTTCCTTTTGGGGGAAAGACTACTCCGAGCTCACCCGAGCCGTTCTCCTGCTCGCGGTGATCCTCAGCACACAGTCTTCTGCCGGGTCCGAGCGCCAAAAGACATTGTACATTAAAATCTTCTAACTGCTCTTTTCTCCTCCGTGTGAGTCTCTCCAGATTGAAATGAAGCCTTGGCGAAAATTCAAGCTGGAAGACTCGTCCCAGCTTCTCCTCATCAACTAATCACCACGCCTCCGTCGCAACCAATCAGGACCGGAGTACGGCAGGGCCCCAGCACACAGTCTTCTGCCGGGTCCGAGTGCCAAAAGACATTGTACATTAAAGTCTTCTAACTGCTCTTTTCTCCTCCGTGTGAGTCTCTCCAGATTGAATTGGTCAATATAATGGTTTAGCTGTGGAAATGACCCACTCATTAGAGTTAACTAAAGCTAAACCAATGACACGAATGAATCTTTGATTAATACAAACGTTATAATTCCTCTAAAGAAAAAAATGTTAAATAAACATGTCATTAATGTAACATAAATTTGTTAGGAGACAAACTTCCAAAGAGCATTAAATGTTCATCACCTGGAGATCATGTCCTCATTTCTCTTCTCTTGAATTATTTGCTCCGTGGCATCATGCTTCTGACTCACCTCAGGAATAATAAGACTTGTTAGTTGCTGGTTTCCAGAATGACTGTGTGTCAGCAGTTGTTAATTAAAAATGCTCCATTTTGGGCCACCTACCCGCGCAGCCAACGAGAGAAAATACTCTGAATTAGCACACCGAGCCCTGCTGTTTCACTGCCACTCATCAGGAATCACAAGGAACTCTTAAAACAACATCTGCAGATCTGAGTAAAGTTAGTAATAAAATGCATGTTTAAGGATCAGGCAAGAACTAGATGATAGCATTTGAGTAGTTAGTTGTTTAGAAAAAAAACAACAAAAAAACAAATGTCTGATCTGTGACTTAATTTAAAAAGACTTGTCCTCAGTTCCCCTGTCATCTGAAATTCTAATGTCATATCTTTGTGTCACAGACTTTCATACTCAGCCACAGAGAGGACACAATTTCTGCTGTTTAACGGTCTTAACACCAGTGTGACTGTTGTTCACACTCAGTCTCACAGGAATTCCTGTTGGTGGGTGAAAGTCACGACCATCTGCCTCATAGTGAAGAGTGGCAGAGATTGCTGGGCTGTTATTTCAGACAACAGGGCCTTGGAATGGACCAGCAGAGCCTTAACTTTCACCAACATGGCCGACATCATATATTAGCCATTTATCTCTGATGAACTCCAACTCTTTGAGGTTGGAAGGTGTTTGTTTGCTCCCACCATGGATTCTTTATTGGATTCAAGATGAAACTCCGGCTGAGTCACCCCAAAATATTAACACTTTTTCCAGACAGAAGACAAAATGACGAAAATAAGACAAGCACAGAAAAGAAACGGGTCATAGAGGCAACAGTAACGCTAGCTGCATTTCCAGTAACCATAAAATTGGACAAATTGAAATTATGAACATAAATTTGTTTAATGGAAACATGGCAGTTTGAAAAACATCACATTTTTCAATAATAACTTCTTGCGTCAGGATGAAGTGATTCTTCAGCCGTATTGAAGCTAATTGAAACACAAGTTCTGTCTGAGCGTCCACACAAAATACAACAGGCAGGAGTTATAGCATTATTTTCCAGTACAGTTGCTAAGCTTTAGCTCACTGATATATTGCTAGCCATCTCTTTTGATACCAAGTAGGGTGTAATGCTAACCAGCCAATAGTCAGATGTTGAAGTCTTAAGACTCCACCCTCCTCATTTGCATAATGAGGCAGAAATCCATAGTGGAAAGTAAAAGAAGGAAAAATAAAAGGAGAACATGAGGCAATGTAAGAAGAAGAAACGCTAGTATAAGAAAAATCAAAATCTATACATATTTCTGTCTTTATTTGGTCCTCGATATCCAACAGCAGCTAACTGTAAATCTAATCATGCTGACTGGTGCAGTACCTCAAGATAGCACATTTTAATGGGCAGGGTGTTTTGTTTAAATTATGTAGTGAAAGTGTTGACCAACATTACCAAGAAGCAAGAACTGAAAGGTCAGAAATAGTTAGCACTTGCAGAGTGCAAAAAAAAAAATAAAAGCAACTGTGGAAACAGACATGAAACAGATCAAATATCAGCTCTGCAGCTCTGACCATTTTTGATGCATCCACAGGGAAGCTGCAGCTGTGGTAGTGTGAATATTTTAAATCAATTTTATGCATCTTCTTTTGATTAAAATTTAAATAACTGAAGTCAACCTTTTGAATAATATCAAAGGTAAAAAGTGATGCTGGAGTCTTCATGATGGGAACTTTGGTCAAAATGTTTTGGTGGCAGTAATCAGGAGGACGTGTTACCTACACCTCTCTAAGAACAAACTGCTACATTTCACATAGTTCTGAGGTATTCATGTTGGAAAATTCCTGCTCTGAATTTAGTCCAATTGGACTGACAAACGTGTTTTTTCATGACCTTTACTTTGTGACGTCACAGGGGGATTTACCTTCAAAATGACTAAAGTGACTCCTCAGTGCAGCATCCATTCTTTCTTCTCTTCTTCCCAGCAGTTCTGGTTTTCTCCTCCTCCAGGTCCACCTGAGATGACTTCAGGGGCGTTTTTACACCCAACTGGCTCAATTCACACTGAGCCAAGGATCATGTCGTTTCAGCCACACCTACCCTTCAGTGTCTGATCGGCATGTTTTTTATTTTTGTAAATAAGCATCTGCTAAAATGTTTTGCATTAAAACTCTCCCACTGGGAAAAAAGTAACAGCTTGATACAGAAACATTTTTCAAATTTTTTTTTTATTACCCATGAGTTTCTTCCTCAAACATCATCTCTGAGCTGCTATCACCATCTGAAGAAACACAGCACTCCTGACCAAAAACAACCAATGTTGCTGCTCAATGTGCTAATGGTGGAAAACATTATGGGTTCACCGTTACAGGGAACCCGTAACTCTGGAGGAGGACTCTGATGCTAGGGCAGCTGTTTGCACTCCTTCAGACTGGCTTTTGAACAAGAAAGTCAAAAAGTTGCCGTTCGTTGTTGAAAGACGGAAACAGAAATCCCAGTTTGCCGCAAACAGTGAGCTCTAGCTAGACGATGTCAAAAGCGGCTTTGAATCATTTGTCATCGTTTTCTCTTGATCTGTCATGTTGATCTCTATCAAACTGAAGTTTGTGGTTGTAAAATGACAATGCACCACAGATGACATCAGCATGGATAGATGTGAAGATTTAATGTGGGTTCATTATTACTGACTGAAATGGTAAATGCACTGAATTAATAAATAAATCCAGCCTTCTGGATTTATGGTACCTTCAGCCTTATGGTAAGACATCTATTCTACCCACAGTCTGAACTACAATCCACCCAGTGTCTTTTGTTTTTCGTTGTTTAATTTTAAATTAATTTAAAAATCCTTTTTAGTTGTATTTTCTGTAAGTTCTGAAGTTGATGATATGTTGGAGGTCACAAATGGTCACAGTGTGAAAGGTGATGTGCAATCTGACACACATGAGTCAGGTGAAATCCATAGCAGCAGCTAAAAGTGACCTGTTGCGTTAAAATTATGGCTAAACAAAGTTGTGTCATGAGTGGCTGTAATTGAGGCTGCAAATTCAGAGCGTGGCATGATGTCAATAAATTGATCGCGGTTGATTAACCTTTAACTCTGTTGTTCATAGGAGTCAGAGGCATAGACTGGCTTTAAAGAGAATTGTTTTCCTGCAACAGCTAAAAAGCAGCTTCATAATTGTGATTGATAGAAATATTTATTGAAGTGAATCTATTCTTGGCAGCGTGGTATTTCTGGAAAATATGACTGAACCATTTAGCAAAGAAAATGAATGAATTAATCTCTTGCTTTAATTTGATCTCAGCAGATGCATAGTGTGCATTAATTTAACTGTTAGGCAGATTTACACACGTGGACAAACATCCACAGTGTTTGGTGTCAGTGTCAGCTCATTCAAAGGATGCTTTGAATGAGCTGACACTGACAGATCAATATCCTATCAATGAGTCCAACTTGGGCTTTCTGTGTTGTATCTAGGTTGGCTGTGAATGTAGCTCAGATCAGACAGTATAGAAAGAAAAGGCAGAACAGAGTTAAAATCTGAGAATATTTTTAAAAATGATTCCCTTTAACATATTAAAGGGTCAATATTATGTGTTTTTTCAGGCACAAAGAAACCATATTTTAGCACAATCAAGAAACTTATTTTCAGTTGCAGTAAAAATTACATATATGTGTGTGTGTGTGGGGGGGGTGTTGGTGTGTGGGGGTGGGCGTGTGGGGGTGTGTGTGTAACTTATTAAAAGAAATTTGACTTTTTAATTTACTGCCTTGAAATTGGGCCTCTCTCTCTTTAAAACCTCCTGCTCTTTCTGAAACTCCGCCCTCAGGAAGTCATCACAACATGGCTCCTCTATTAACTCTAACAAATTTTACCAACAGGTCTTTGCTACTTGCTGCTGACTAGTCTGAAGGAGCTGAGTGGGGGAGTCTCAGGGGGGACTGCTCTGTGAGGCAGAAACTTAGAATCTTGTAAGCTGCAGCTCTAAGGAGGAGCTGTGCCTTGAAGGCGGGGCTAGGTCCACCCAGGTACTTCACACAGCTTAATGGTTGCCATGGGATAATACAAGATTAAAGGATTTCTCAAATCCTTTAATCTCCTCATAATTTTATTTGATGAGGGAATAAAATTAAAACATGATGTAAAGCTCGAAAAGTCAATTTACCTACACTGGCAATTTAATGCGACAATACAGGAAATTAAGATAAAAAAAATTAAAAATCAGCTCTGGCTGATAGAATGGACAGGAAATGTGGTTTTATGTCACTTTATGTAAATACTTGACTGAGGATAATACTGTATATGTCGGTGAACTGAAATATTGAGTTAATACAACTGGGGTTTAGATTTTGACATGCCTGTTTGTTGCTGTTTCTTTTTTATAAATTATATTTATTTTTTATTTTTCCTACAAAATTATTTCCTGCCTCCAGCCGTTTCATTTTGTCCTCACCTTGGTTCCGACCTAGCAACTTCTCCATGCCTTTGATTTATCCTAAATTTCTTCAGTGTGACTCAGGGGTTACATTTGCCTTCTCAGAAATGACTGGCACTGCAGGAACGAATGTCTGATGCCACAACCAGACGAAAACGGGAAAGCAAAAACCCAACCCACTCCTATTAGTAAATGAGTTGACAGCCTCGTCCCAGGCATGTGCTCCGGTCTGAAATGTTACCAAAGCTTCTGGAGAGCCTGACTGAGTCCTCTCAGCCCTTTGATTCACACACTGTGGAGGAGGTGTGGAAGCAGATGAATGGTGCTTGAATGAATGGGTGGGGCAGATGTGAATGACTCCAGTAGCATGATTTTCATTCCAAAAAATGACTCATGTTTATTCTGGACAAACAGCCAAAACATGCAGCCAAAAGGCAGGGAGTAGAAAAACGTTTCCTCTGTCGCCGTCACATGGAGGCCAGTATGTAAATGAAGAGGCGCTCGGGTGACATTAGTGGTTTCAACTGCCAGTGTGCACTTAGTGATGCCATGTGAGCACATTTCATCTCTCCACCTGCACGTTTAAATAGTGAGTTTCATAGCGAAGAGAAGGCACATCTAGAGGAAGTGAACCAACCGCCACTTCCATTTGAAGTCAGTCATCACAGTTAGAAGTTCTCCAAAAGTCAAACGAAGAACATCCTCAGTGTGATAGTTCTGCTGTGCTGCAGGTGTTCGCCTCCTGACCTTCAGGTGAACACAGTAACTGACGGTGAAGTCTATTCCTGTGCAACTGCTGCTTCTGCTGCTGAGGAAAGCAGTTCATGTCATCTCAGTCTGAACCAGAGACACTTTTAGTAACAAGGTTTGATTTACAGAAACAAAACCTGCTCTGGGGTGCAAACATTTAAAGGCACAGTTCACTCTTCATATTTCAGGTCCATGATCCCTTCCCTGATTATACTGAGAAACTGTAACAGTTGAAATAGTTAAGCTGGAGCTGCTTTTTCTATCAGCTCTCTACTCTGGTTAGTAATTCAAAAAGTCAGATATGTATGATAGTCATGGCCACACCACATTTACTAAACAGCAATTTCTCTAAAAAAATAAATAAATAAATATATTTCGGCAGATATAAAGCAGTTTTTTTTCTTTTTTTTAACCAGCATAAGGGGCTGGTTAAAAAAGCTCTCAGTATTTGATTCTTATCAGACTGAGCTGGATCTTCTGATCACAAACAAAACAACACTGGGCTGTTCACATTGCATCCTCCTGCATTTTATTTGAAGTTAGTCATTTCTTTTTACTGCTGCCTCCAAAGACCACTCTCTGTTTGTGCCTGTTTGTGCCATATGTAGCTAATATTTCTATTAGCATCATGTCACCTAACATCTGGCTGCACTGTGTGCTGACATCATCACAGCTGACATGCAGCAGCCCTGAGTTGCTGTGTCTGCCCCAAATCCACGCTCCAGGGCTTAAAAGTTATCAGTGGATGTCAGGCTCTCTTTAGAAAAAAAATTAGGCTCCTTTTTTTTTTTTTTTTTAAGAAAACAAACACATTCTTGGCTGCTATGGGGACAGGGGCAGCTTAAATGTTGATTTCCTGTTTGTGCCATGTTTGTTGTTCTTCTGTAAAGTTTCAGATCTTTGCTTGGTGGCTCCCACTGCTCACTGCTCCACTTTGGGACAAACTTTGCTCGTGTAACATGGAGGAGTAGAAACCTCCAGGAAGAACCAGGAGGACGTCTCCACCGGTCGCTTAGGAGACGGTTTTTATATGCACACATACAGCAGCAGGACGTCACTCAGACTCTAAGACATCAGGAAACACACGAATGTTGCGTGCTTAAAAAAAATGACAGAGGGAGTGAAGACCGACTGGAGAAGCTGTGAGACAGTAGCAGCAGACTGACATGTCTGCAGTGACATTCTGAGAGTTTGTGACCCAAAGTGCAGGATGTCATGTGTGTGGGTGTGAGTCAGACACACAAGAAGGTTTACACTACAGTGAAAACCTGAAGAAATAAAAAATTGAGAAATTTAAAAGGAAAGCAGAAAGTAGTTGTAGAATTCTGCCTGAAAATAGTTATTGCATATTTTTCAGCTTCCATGTCTTCAGGGCAACTTCTGCTATCTTCCCGGATGTTCAGTTAAATTAAATAAAAAAATATATATATTATTAATCTTGAAGGGAAATGTTGTAACTCATATTTTTTCAGAGTTATTGGAGAAGGTGATGGCTGTGGGCAGGACGGATCTCTTCTAGCCGACTGTATTACTGTGGTTCTGCAGAAACTAAAGACATTCTGTTTTCCCAAGACAGTCTCATAAAGAGGATGGTCAGGGTTGTCCATAATTTGATGTAAGATCCTATTTTTGACATCATAATCTCCAGAGGTTCCACAATCGTCCTCAGAACAGAACCAGAACAGAACCAGAGCAGAACCAGAACAGAACCAGAGCAGAACCAGCATTCTTTTTCAGGTTGTTGAGCCCGTTTCTGATGCTGCTGCCCCAACAGATGACAACATCTACAGCACCTTGGTACAAACCCTGAATGAGCTTCTGAATTGTATTAAATTCTCTGGAGTAAACTTGGAAATTTCTGAGTTTCAAAAGTAAAAGAAAAATTATTTCCAAGTTGTTGTTTTTTTAAGAACATTTCTGAGATTAATCTCAAAATTTTGTCTTTTTTTTTTTTTCTAAAATAGCCCTGATATGGCATCGTAAAACTCTAACTCAAAGGAGTGTTTCAGTGCTTTTAGATCTGAAACTCTTTGAAATCCTGACTGCAAATAGAAATCAGAAAGAATTCCCAGAATGTCTTCCTTATTTATCTCCTCTGTTAAAACCTGTAGGACTTTGTTTTTCTCCTGTTGAAAATCAAATACTAGATATGTTTATAAATCTTTATTTGTTTTTTCTGGATGAGGAGAAACAGATTTAGAGAAGCAAAGAAAAGCTTGTTGATCACTGAGAGAGCGAGAGAGGGAAGAGAGGAAACTGCATGTGAGAAAGCAGCAGCACATACACACACACACACACACCCGGAGCATTAAACATGCTCACGAGAATCTGAAAGAAAGACAGAGAAGTGAAGGAAGAAGGCAGAGGGAGGGGAAAAGGCAGGTTTAATGAATTCAGGCGAGAGGGGAGGGATGGAGCGTCTGCTGAGGATCCAGTGGCCGCTGCTGCTGTCGCTGCATGTGGCTGAGCGTTTGCAGTGAGGACGTCTCTGTCTCTGTGGCTGGCTGGGAACCAGTCCTGCACAGTCACAACTCTGTGAGACGCGGGCTGGAGGTTTGCCTGAGCCGGCAGGGCAGAGACCGGGCATGGTGGACGGTCTGGGCTGGGATTAGCAGAGCCCACAGGTAGGACAGACTCCTTCCCTCCGTCCCTCTCTCTCTCTTTCTCTCTCTCTGGTGTGGAGGAGCGTCCTGGTTTCTCTCTTTGTCTGCGTGTGTGTGTCATCTGATGTTTGTTGCTGTATCACTCTCGTCCGGTTTTGGCTTGCTTTGACGCATGTCACATGTTTGTCTGAATTTCTCCCTCGTGCTGCTTAAACTTACATTTTATGCTTCCTTATTGTGCCGTTTTGTGAAGTCGACGGGCTGCTGCTGAGCCAAGCAGCATTTCAGCACATGATGGGATCAATACGGTGGTCTGATCAGCTGGTGTTTCATGAAAGCAGCAGATATTCCCTCCCTGGGTCAGGTCACACTTTCCCAGAGAGAGACATCTGGTCAAAGACATCTTCAGTCAGAGCTCCCCATGTTGAGAGGAGGCTCATTATTAAGAAATGATAATTAACAATGAGTGCAGACCACACGATCAGTTCTGAAGTCATTTTGCATCCACTTCATGCTAATTCTGACTCTGCCTAGTTGTTTTGACCAAGAGCTGGACAGTCTTACACTCTTTAATCCCGACCTGCTTGATTCAGAGCAACGGTTTAGTTGGAGACAGCTGATTAATTTCCTGTCACACACCTAATCACATCTCATGAAGCAATCACCAAATGTCACGGTTACTGTTTTCCTGGACGGAGCCCAGTCAGTAGATGACTCTCCTGTGTGGAAACATGACCTGTGAGCTGGAGAGGGCAGAACTGAGCGAATCAGGGCGGGCGCACAGTGGATGTGAGCAGGGCGTGTTGGGAGGATCATTTAGCTGCACTCTGAAAATGTGGCTCACGTTCTGAGTGTCAGGATGGGACGCATGCGCCGGTGTGCACTGCATGGGCCATGCGCCTGCTTTAGGTGAGAGGACTGGACTGGAGCATGCTGCTGGACCGCTCTGATGGTGAGTCACCAATCAGGAAAAAGGAAGAAGGAAACAAAAAAAAAAAACACGGCAGTTTGTCTGGATGAATACTCACTCCACTTCCACAGGATGAAACACGGAAGGTTCTGTCAGGAGACCAGAAACTCACTGACTACTGATCCACTCTCTAAGCAGAGATGGTTGCCTTTCAGGGCTGTTTGTGTATCATGTACCGTATTCTGTGTGTAATCAGGACAGAAACTCCCGTTTGTTTTTTTTCTCACTGTGATTCAAACAGAACCGACACACTTATCAAATGGCTGCGCCCAACCACTGTCATGGAGAAACAGAAATGTTTTTGCTGTCATCATTCAAGTGGCCAAGAAAATACAAAAATCTGCCAGGAAGTAAACTTAGTGTTTGTGTTGGGACAAAAATCCCCAGGCCGAGGAAGAGAAACCCCGTTTGGTCAAAGCATTTATGGTTAAAGGGGCAGTATTATGTAAAACTGTTTTGAGCTCTACATCATGTTATGATATTATTCTCTCATCAAAAACCTACCTGGAGTTTTACCTTAATTATTTCATGCTTGTTTGACAAATCCTATAATCTCCTGTGGCAACCATTCAGCTGTGGAAAACACCTGGGTGGACCTAGCCCCGCCTTCACAGCACAGTTCTTCCTCAGAGCTGCGGCTGAATCCTCCACCTCACACACCCCAAATCTCCCCCCCACTCATTTCCTTCAGATTAGCCACCAGCAATTAGCAAACACTTGCTGGGACTGCTGAGCTCATTATAGGAGCTACTTCTCAGATCAAATAATCTTGTTTTAATATACTTTTGGAAGGTTTGTGTGAGCCTATACTTATCTTACGCTGACGTTATGCCTGAATTTCTCCTCCATGGGACAACAAAGGATATATACAGTACAGACCAAAAGTTTGGACACACCTTTTCCAAAAGTTTGGACACACATTGGAAAAGTGTGTCCAAACTTTTCCAATGAAAAGTTTGGACACACCTTTTCATTGAAAAGGTGTCCAAACTTTTGGTCTGTACTGTATATATATATATATATATAAATGGTAAGGGCGAACCAACCAGACATTGTCGTGGTGGATAAACAACAGAGGAAAGCCGTTGTGGTGGATGTAGCAATACCAAGTGACTGCAA
>CAEFZY010005745.1:0-22760 GCA_903066815.1 Brachyrhaphis roseni | reverse complement strand
TATATATATATATATATATATATATAATTGTTATAAAGACTGTATCAAACAAGTAGCCCTTCGTGTTACTCTGTACCAGTGAAGTAGCCCCCAGTCTCAAAAAGGTTGGTGACCCCTGCTCTAGAAGATACACAGATACAGTGTGAAGACAAAGGCATGGAGGACAGAATCTGCCAAAATTGTCAGTAACTACAGAAAAAAATAAATGGCTTGATAAGGTAATTAATGTGGCAAATATTGCATTAAAAATAAAAGAACTTTCCAAACTCCTTTGATAATGCCATGTAACAAAAGTAATATTTGTTTAGAATTTTTAACACTATCGCTACTCTTTAATTCCATCCCATTTGTTTTTCTTTTTCCATATTTATTCCATTTATTTAATGCATTACTTATTTACTATGACGTTTCATTATTTTTCTATATTACGTATTTATTTATATATTTACCGTCACTTTTTTTAAAATTATACATTGACTTATTTTACTCCTTTTATATTTCCGCTTTCCATTTTCTTCCTTCCCTTTTTAAATTGATACTTGTGTCACATTTGTTATGATGGAGTCATTTTATTCATGTAAATGGAGGAAGAAAAAACAACTTTAGCTTCAAGAATCATCCCCAAAATAATCGGCAGCACATACTGGAGATTGGTTTGACTGATGTCAAAATAGTTATATTGGCATCTGCCTCAAAAACTTGTGTTGGTCGATTGCTAGACAGATCAATATATATAAGATATCTTTCCCCAATTAATGTCTGTGTCCCTCCTGACCCCATCTGTGGCTCCTCGCCATGTGATGAATTTACATAAATTAGACCCATCTATATTTACAAAAAAAGAAAAACAAAGATTCTGTGCAGGTAATTTGTTGACCTACTTGTTTAGGTAGATTTCGAAAGTTTTCAGCCATGCAAAAGAGTCTGTAACCAAACACTTTAGGAGAAGGCGGAAATCCATAGTGGACAACACAAGCTGCATCTCTGATGCCAAGGCCCCTCAAGCACTCACTGGTGCTCACTGAAGGATGAAGGAAAAACAAATGCAAAACAGCAGCAATATTACAATTCTGTAAAATTTTAGGTGAATTATTGAGAATACTTTTACAATCATCTATGACAAGAGTAGTGCTGGGTAATGTAATGATCCTCACAGTTCAAAATTCTTCAGGTCACGATTTGACTCGATTTCAATTCAATATTACCTTAAATACTTTTGATATTTAATTGACTTGATTTTATTTAAGAGGGACAGTGCATTTAGAAACAATAACTGCATAGCACGGATGATTATACCCACCCCTAAACAGGAGCAACAATTGTTGTAATAAATTTACCCAGGATAACATGAGTGCCAGGGCCAATATTTTTCCTCCACTGCTGGATGACAAAGTCAAGCTGGTCCAGTAATCCCTTGTGGATCTTGAGACAGAATGCTGATTTGTTGCTGACAGCCTGCAATACAGAATTATGTAAATCTATCTATCCTTTATAAACACTCATCGATGCACAGACATTAGTAGCATCCACTCATCCTGTTTAATGCCAAAAAGTACAACTACAACAAACAAGTGATTTTAAATTTTTTTAAATGTACAATACAGGTATTTTTGCCTTCCAAAGATATTTCTGGAGATATTTGGCTCTACAAATGAGTTTTGTTCAGACTTGTTGAATATGGAGCAATATGAGATAGTGTTCACAAATGTTCAGTAGAGTGCAACAAGTGGCAGAATGTATTGATAAAACTACCTATTAAACTGTAAAGGACATTATAGCTTTCTCAGCATTCAGTGAGTACTTCTAAAAATTAAATAACACAATACTGAAGTAGTTTGGCACAATATAAATAAAAACTCATTTGACTGGTAAAACAAATTAAGTAAATTATCTTGAAGTTCTATAGTTAAAATAGTTTAGTTACTGACAGCGGTACAGCTTGGTACAACTACCTCACAGTGCCGTGGTCAGGCTTTGACATGTTAAAATGTGATCAACACTACATTTAACCACACTATACTTTTGTATTCAATCTGATGTAAAATGCCATAAAAAATAATCAACTTGCTTTGCTGAATTAATCAATAAAAGATGCAAAAAAAATCAGGAACTGAAATAAATAAAAAAATAAACTAACAAAAGAATTACTATTGTGCAACGTAAAACATCAGGACGATGAGTTAAAACTTTTGTCACCTTAAACACATCTTCAACCTCCTCAGCAGAGTTTGCTACAATCAGTGTCTTTTGGCCAACTTCAGGACTGAAATCCAACACTCCCAGAAGTGCAGATATCTTGTTGCTCTCAACAGTCATCAGGATAACCTGTACAAATCAAAATGCAAAGTCAGAAAAATTTATATTTTAGTGCACGTATTTAGACTGTATATTTCATTCCAGACTATATTTCTTCTTTTTCTTTTACTTGAAACCGAAGCATGGTTCCTTGGGTTTAATGGATTTTTGTTGACCCTCAGCAGTTTCCTATATTTTGGTTCCACAATAATTCTGGTCCTCAGGGACCACTGCCTGCATATTTTAGATGTGACAAGACAGGTGTGCAACAGGAGGCAACTCCTAAATAAAATATGCAGGGCAGTGATCCCTGAAGACAGACATGGAGAAACACTGGTGCAGGTGAAAAATACCATATCTAACTCGGGGTATTGCAAACCATCTTCCAAAGCCTCCACTTTGACTCCTTTGGCTTAAGCATTAGGGAAAGAAAAGTTGGATTAAAATGATTGATTTTTCTTACATGATTATTTCTGCTACTGAACTAAGCTGTTACAGACCCCCGCAAAGCATTACTAGTCAAAGAAGCGTACAAAATTTTTGAGGAGTTGTGGACATTCAATTATTGTGTCACTGTAATCTCAAGTTCTTCAATTGCTATTGAAAACATTCTCAGCACATGGTTTGCAAATTTATGGTAAGCATTTGTAGGTTGCCTTAGCCCAAGTTAAACACTACAGTCCGTATTATATCTGACCAACCTGCTGGATGTTCCCATACAGTGCAGCCTCCTCAGGGACAGTTATAACGATGGAGGGATTGGGCATATGATTAGAGATTAGATCCTCCATGGGACTGGTCCATCTTTTGGCCACAGCAACCAGTTGCCGAGGACAGAATGCTTTCTCTTCACTGGAAGTCACCTTCTGAAAATGGTGTAGGATGGTTGCCATCTGGGACAAAAAAAAAAAAACCAAAAGGAGCATCAATACTTACGCCTACACAAAAACAAAAATTACAACATACAATCTCACTTCTTTAAGTACAATTTAACTTTGTTATCCGTTTCTGTCACACATGGTTAACAAAACAAATGGTTTGCTTGACAATGATTCAAACTGACAGATTAGTTTGGAAAAGAATAAAGTTGATAGGTCCGTGGTTCTCTGATGCACATGTGACTCCAACTACTAAACAACTAAGTGAGGGTGCCCACGACAGACTTGTAAAATGCCATTTACAGTCAGACCTCTTTGGGTTAGGAGCTAAATTACAATTGATTTAGCCTTTAGATCAGTGGCTGTCAAAGTGGCGTTCCACAGGTGGCAATTTCACCCCAGAAAGTTGAATCCAGGATGAGAAAAAACTCAAAAAAGAAAAAATTGAATCATTTTTTAAAGTACATTTATTTTTCAATCATAAAATCTAGTCTGTTTTCCAATCATGTCAGAATAAGTTAAAATAACTTCCTGCTTTGCCTCTCAAGCTAGCACAGCAAACGCAAGTTTCTGACAGGAAAAAGACAGAAGGAACCGTCCAGCAGGCAGGCTGTAGGACTCTACTGCAAAAAACCCAAAGAACTCATGACTGACTAAAATCAGAAGGTATGAGACAGCATTTGTGCTAGATGAATGTAACAATTATTTAATAGTGAACAAAAGTGAGAAAAAAAATCTAAAAGTCAATATTTCTTTACATATTTTGCAGCATTGTTTGTGGGTTTGCAAAGGAGGGCCAAGGCATGAAGAGTGTGAAATCCGCTGACCCAGACAACAGCAGGCAGCAGCAGACAAACCCCGAAAAGTGTTAGTTTGCTGCCATTTTTTTAAATTCATTGTAAAGGCTCCTACTGATAACAAAAACAGTTACCTCATCAGGTGCAAAAGCGAAGAGCTGGTCAGCCTCATCTAATACTAGATGGTACAGTCGCAGGAAAAGAAAGCAGTGACAAGACAGCAAACGGACAAGAGTGAATGGCGTGGTCACTAACAGCAGGCCTGTTGTAAAGAGAATAAAACATCTAAACTTAGATCTAACTAAAGTAAAATATAGTCAGGAACTGAATGGAGTGACAAAGCCTTGTTTCTGTTTTGCTCACAGTTTTTGGGGAATTTTACAGCCTTGGCTTCATCTTTGCCAATGCCCACCAAGACAATAATTGGGTGGAGGGTTTGAGAAACCTTGCTGTCCTCCAGCAGGTTGTATATCATCTGAGCCTTCTCCCAGCCTGGACACAGCAGCACTGCTATGGGCTGCATGCAAACACAATATTAGAAAGTATGCACAAATACAAGTGGTTTTGCATTTTGCTAAATATTTACTCACCCCTGAACTGGAGAGGTGGGATAAGAGGAGGGAGTTCAAAATGATGTGGGTGAGCTGGGGGATAAGGTAGCCAAGCGGCTGGTCAGCATTCTGGGAGATAACGAAAGTGTTGCAGCCACGAGCTACAGCTGGCCAACTGTAGCAGTCAGCTGGAGAAAGAGTGTGATAGTTTTTCCGAAGCAAGACCTGCAAGACAAACCAGTTATATGGAATTTAGATAATTTAGAGGAAACGGATCATAATGGTGGCGACGGTGGGAGAAGTTCATCCCACAATCAGTGGGATACTGACTCAATCGCTTCTTCCCCCATCTCTGTATCTTAGGGAAAGACACTTCACCCACCTTGCCTGCCGGAGTACGGCAGCCTTGAAACTTGTCAGACTATTTACCTAATCTAGTAAACCGAGTTCTTTATTTGAAGCAGAATTGTAACTTGATGAAAAAGTGTTTAGAGTGATTTGATGAGCTGAAATTTAAATTTAGATGTAACTAAAAAAAAACAAACAATTGAATGAAATTATCTTATAAGTATAAATGCTAACATTGCTCAACAGCTCAAGGACATCTCAAACCGAACATTTCACTTTGTTTAAACCATTTTACTTATGAATAAGTATTTCAAACGAATTTGGTGAAGGGAAATTCTTTATATTGATCATTTCTGTCTGATGATCTATTTACTGCTTCCTGCAACACATGGGGAGAATATTCATTACAGAATGCAGTGTACTTTAATACTGTGGTGTTTGAGTGGTTCATTTACATCCAATTTGATAACTTGTGATAGCAGGTAGAGGACGCAACGAGGAATCAGCGTCTGACCAACTGATTCTGATTTTAGCCAATACATATTTTTTTTCTGCATATAGCGAAAAGGTTTAGTTTGAAAAAGTTGTGTCCAGGATCGGATTGGAAGACAAAAATAAATGTGGATCTGTGCGTCTCTGCACCTTACACAAGAGCACGACTTGCATTTTTCCAGAACAGTAAAATCTAGATAAGGAAAAAAATAGTTAATTTCTGGGGCACTACTGAAGTACAACATCTCAAGCAGGTTAAAAACAGTCAATACTTCCATCTCTGAAGACAAACATTTTCTTTATTGAAGTTTTTTGGAATTGATCTTTAATGCAAAACAGCCCAAGAACTTAAATCATTGTTTACCTGACGAAAAGAATCTGTGATGGGAGCATCTTCTAATGTGTTGCATGGTTCTATGGAAAGGGCTGAATGCACTAGAATCCCCTTCACCCAGGGATCACCGAGTGAAACCTAACAAAGATGAATGACAAGAAATGGAGAGACTAGTCAGGAAAGAGAGAAAGATGAATATAGCAATGTTCTTGTGCAGTCTCACAACTTCCTCCTAATTTTCCTGTAGAGGAGAAATTTGAGCTAACGTTTAGATCGAGCCTAAAAAGCCCAACCTGGCCCGGACCGAGACCATAGACATTATGTCTGAGTCCGGTCCAACCAAACTAATTAACTTTAATTAGAGGCTTGAGCCTGAAGTAAACCCAAAATATTATTTTAATTAAGATTTTACTGCTTTGGTTTTCAAAGCACTATTTGAACAAGCACCGTATCTTCTCCCAGCCTTCGTTTAACATCGTCCAGCTCTATTTTTGTCTTTTATTTATCTCCGCAGCTTGGGCAGAGCTGGGCAGTGTGTGTGTAGTTGTGCAGTGCACTGAGCTCGTTACAGTCTGATTAACTCATTACTTTCTTTGTTAAACAATGTAAACCGTCTACTCCTACATTTAAACAATATATTAGGGTTAGGTTGGTTAACCCTAGAGAAAACTATTCTCTTTAGTTTTCTCTGTTCTGTGTGTACTGTAGGATTGTTAGTGCAGCACTTCAGCCAAAGTTTAGAATGCCCTTTTTAAAAAGACGCACTCAAAAGCATCATGCCCATAACTCTTCAATGCGCTGTATGATGATATACGAGATGATATTCAGAAGATATGGGTTTTTTTTTTTTTGGTTGATTGTTTTAGTTACCTCTACTATACTTAAAGTTGCAAGTGTCCTGTGCGTCTGCACCAAGTATAGTCAGGGGTGCATATTGAAATCTGTCAAAATAACGGACAGGCTTCAGATTTTTCAGTCGATTTAAAAAAAAACAACACCCTGTCAAATATGGAAAATATTCTGTCTACGCTTTCCCCTTCTGTTCATCCAGAAACATCCAGGATGAAAACCTCTTCCAGAGCATCCTGACCTCAGAATGCAGCCAAAGTTAATTTCTTTTAGCAGGACAACAACCCAAAGCACAAGAGAAAGTACGTTCCTTCAAAACCACCATCACAATAAAACCTAACTTACATACAAACATGCTTAACCAGTTACATTATGTTCAGCTGAGAATTAGAATGATTGTTTTTAGACATATCGAGGGGTGTACTCTGCCCCTGACCACAGGCCATCATGTAACCCTGACCAGGATACTGAAGGTGTGAAGGACAGAAAGATACATTTTTTAATTTAGGCATACATAAACCAGTGGTCTCAAATTCCAGTCCTCATTGGCCAGTGTCCTGCAACTTTTTGAGGTCTCTCTGCTTCAGTAAACAGCTTGACTACATGCAACTGCAGTCAAGCTGTGACATGCAGCTTGACTTTCATTCATATGTTTATGACAAAAGATACATTTAAAAGTTGCAGGACTCTGATACTCGAGGACAGCAGTTTGAAACCACTGGCATAAACAGTACAATCAAACCCCAACATAAAACACATTCTTACTGAGGCCTTCAATAGGTTATCGCAATTTTAAGTGGAAGCCTTTGCAAAGATTTCTGTTTCAAATACTTAAAGTCAAGAAAACATACCACCTCATCTCCAGCATCAGGATTGGAGTTGAAAGGCTCTGGGTTCAGCCACTCTAAAAGACTACAGCAGGCGGGGGGGGGGAAATCAGAAATCATCATTTAAGTCACAGCTTTGGAAAGCACCAATACACTGAAAGAAAAAGATAAAAGGATGAAACCTCAATGTGATTTACAAATATTATCACAAAGGATTTCTATAGGCAGGGAATTACGTTCCTGTCAGTGGGGATTCTGTGAGTATTCACTTCAAAACATACATTTTCAATATTTCCAAAAAAATATTTGATCTTTTTTATGCTCAATAGTGATTAAAACTAGAAGAAGCCTTCTTATAGAAGAATATAAAAAATACAGACTCTAAATTAGATAAGATACACTGGATAAAACAAACAACAACAAAAAAAACGTGGTTTTTACTGGTGATAGCACAACTGTATAAACTAACTCAGGTGACTGTTCACAACAAATTTTTGTAGCCGTTGATCTCCATTTGTGGCTCCTTTAATACACAGCTTTTTTGGGGATGTGAATGTTTCTTTTCACTAGAAGCCAAAATAATTGCGGCTAAGCAATAGTGTAATATTAGGATCAGATCTTGGGCCCACCATGAGCAGACTCTGTCCTCTTCACTCCTCCTCATCCCATACTCCACTGACGTACTTAAATCACTACAATGACAGATAAAATCAGTTAAAAGGAGCTTTTTATATGGTATCACATTGCAAACAATATGCAATGTGAGTTGTTAGTTAGATAAACTACATATTTTATTGTCAAATGTATGTTGACAATAAAACACATTCACCTTGCTTCCACATGCCCAGGACTTTCAACTAGAGTACTTTGAGAAACATCTCCAGTTTTACTTTGCAGGCTGTTGAAAAACAAGTTCAAGTAAAATTAGTTGACAGAAATTACTCTTCAAGGGAGTAATACTTCAGGTGGAACAAAATTGTGACTGAAAAATTAAGCATAAAATTTGCTGCAAATGTGCTTTGTGTGTTCAGATCTCTAGGACAGCATAAGTACTGCCAGAGAAATCTGGCAGCATAAAGGTGGGACTGTGGTGGGGTTTGGGGTGCAGTGATAATCGATGGGGCAAATCAAACACAGTCTAGGATGCACAGCAGCATGGGTGTATAGGGACCTGCAGTCCATGAGTGATTTCTTCAAGTTCAATCAGGAGTTCAGAACTAGTCATTGGCTGACTCTTGCTGTGACTAACTTAAAATTACAGTCTCTTGTGTTACTTTTTAACTAAAAAGCATAAATACTGTATATGGAGGACCAATCTGGCCTTAATTAAGGATAGATACAGAGATAGCTTGATAAATGAATTGTTCAAGCAATATATAGTTTAGCAAATAAATGTGACTGGCCATGGCAAAAGTGTTTAGTCTTCTCGGAGGTGTTTGAGTTATTTACAGATTGTGAAAGTGTGGATTGTGAGCTTTCCAATGATGTCAAACACATGGTAATCAATACATAAATGAACAAAATGTGGCCATTTGAATGTTGGCACTCAGAAAATGAGATTTCAGAAAATTTGAGTTCTGAAAGTTTCTCCCCAAACCCGCTGAGCAACCTGGGGTTGTTAGCAAAGGCTGTTCATTTACATTACCATCCCGCAGCTAACGGTGGGACTTATGGCCGAATCGAATCGTCAGGATCCATTAACTTTAAAAGTTCCTAATAAGATCCGTTTTTGAACATGTAAATTTTTCTAAGAACAAGTCTATCTCTAATACAGCTTTTGAAATAAAAAAAAAAGAAAAGATGAATCATCTCTATTAAGGAACGTTAAAATTTGTTCAAAGTACAATCATTGATAAATATCAATTATCTATGTTATTGTTTACTGTAAGTGTTGTGTTCATTAAAATCCTTTTAGGGCTATTTGTAATTTAGAAGCATGATACAAGAAAAATGCACTTGAGCTGCTTTAGCAGAAAGAAAGACTACAACAAATATGCAGAAAATATTTTCAAAAATTACCCAACAATTTCTATCAATTGTGTTTATCTATTGTATTATTAAATAACCTTAAATTAAGTAAAAAATAACAGCTGTTGATGTGTGCAGAGCATTATAAGTAAGCTAGGCTGTAAAAAAGCAAAGAATAGCTCTCACTAACTGATAAGAACAATAATAATGGCTACTTGGTTTCTGAGGACATGCTGGCAGCATCCTGCTCTTGTTCAGTGCCAGCTTCAGACAGTTCAGTCATCTCAGGTTGACTGTTGCTCAGGTCATCATTCTGCCCCACCTGCAAGAGAAACAAACCAACCATACCTAACTCTTCTAACAGCATGAACTTTGAGTAAACATGATTCAACATATTAGTGCATTAAATTTTTAACAGCACTTCCAAAGAAAAACTCTCAGAGTTGTCAAAATTAAGAAGGATAAAAAAAAATCTATCCAAGTGGTATGGTGTTCCTGAGTCAGTACCTGGGTCAACTTCAATGAGGTTTGCATTAATAAATCTAAGTTTGAACGTGCACGATGCTGGCGCAAAAAGAAAAGTGCTGGCTTTACTACATTCAGTGCCAGTTTTAAATTTATTGGGGGGGTAAATGCTTAAAGGGGCATTATTACCGTATTTTCCGGACTATCAGTCGCAGTTTTTTTTCATAGTTTGGCCGGTGGTGCGACTTATACTCCGGAGCGACTTATATGTGTTAATTTACACATCATTATATCATATCACGTTATTTTCACAGTAAACCGCAAAAGGGCGCGCTAGGCCTGTGTTATTCTACCTTCGGAGAGGTAGAAGAAGTTAGCCGAGCTGTTTACAAGCGACACGGAGGACGAAGATTTCATTACGTTTAGTGATTTGGAGAGACACGGATGGTTTGGTAAACTTGTTAGCATGTTATTTATGCTATAGTTATCTGAATAACTCTTAATATGTTATGTTAACATACCAGGCACGTTCTCACTTCGTTGTTCATGTGTCATGTAACGTTAGCATACCGTACTAGCCTGTTGTTGCCTCTATTGTATTTTTATTGCCTTTCAAGATGACATGTCTGTTGTTGGTGTTGGATTTTATCAAATAAATTTACCTCAAAAAATGCGACTTATACTCCGGTGCGACTTATAGTCCGGAAAATACAGTATGTAAAATTGACTTTTTTGAGCTCTGCATGTTATGTTATTCCCTCATCAAAAATATATCTGCAGTGTTCCCTTGATTCTTTTATGCATGTTTGAGAAATCCTTTAATCACCCATGGCAACCATTCAGCTGTGCAAAATGCCTGGTTGGATCTAACTCCACTTTCAAGCTGCTTCCTTCTTGGAGCTGCAGTGTTCAGGCTACCGAGCTTCTGCCTCACAGAGCAGCTCTCGCCTCTGACTCCCCCACTTTGCTCCTTCAGATTCACTAGAAGCAAATAGTAAACACCTGGTGGAAGTGCTCAAAAATAAATAAAAATGTCTAAATGCAAACTACACATGGCTACCTATAATACAGAGGAAAAAAATATATGAGTGTGAAAGAGTACTTCTGAAATATATGTAAAATATATGTAAAAACTCTTCTTTTTTTTATATAAGGACAGATATTTTTTTCTCAGCAAGTTATAATCTCTTCTTACCTGAGAAGATCCTGCATCATCATCTCTGCATCTGGCTTCTGGTCTGACGTCTTCTTCCTGGCTTTCCTCTTTCTATTGAGGCAATAAAGATTTTTTTTAAGTATGTGGGAAGAACAGTAATCCAAACTTCTGCACTGAAATTAAAGATGGTTTATTCCTGGCATTATCTAACTAGCAAAGGATGTTAGGCAACCACAACATTAGTCTTCTTGTTAGTCTTAACATAATATACTAGAATAGAATTACTAGAGGCCATTTAGCTAACATTATCTGCCTACAAAGGCCTTACTCAACTTACAGAATTTGTTGGGGGAAAAACTGTGAGAAGTTTTTTTTGCCTTTTGCTGGCTCTGGCAGGTTGTTGAACAGGACACACACCATGTTCAGAACTCACATCTGGATCTGTACAAATCTGTATGTCCACTAACCACATCAAAACTTAAGTTTTCTCATGATGCTCGCTGTTGACAATTGTTTTGCTCTCTGCTTTGTCTTCGCAAATCAGAATTCTCAACTGGGACTTGGGATATAAACAATGTTGAAATACTTCACAGTTTTAAAATTTGATTTTTGAAAGAACTTTCTGTTTTGGTTAAATCTTTGAATCCATTTTTATTAAATTCATACTTAATTATCCAGATATCTTTTAATTACAACTGTAGAATGCCTCAAGGAAAGATAACATCTTGATCAATTCCTAGAATTAAATAAAAATAATAATTGAGATTTTTAAGTAATCTCACGTCTTCCAGTTGATTGCCTCCGCCAGAATTTAGAAACTTCAAGAACCTGCACAAGAGAAAGGTTCTTACCAACAAGTCAGGAAAGAATCTGCTGTCATGTTCAGCAAATGACATATGCATGTGTAAAATGCTCAACCTCACCTGAACAGACCAAGGCTTTTGGTTAGCGCTGAAGCAAGAGAGAAGTCTGTTTCCTCTGAGGAGTCACTGAAAAAGGAGGTCAGTTTATGTCGTTATTTTTTAACTCATGGAATTTTAAGTTTTTTAAGTTCTAATTCTCCTGTTATAGAATTATATTGCCAACAGATTCAACAACTAAGATAATACGAAGCTGGTGGAACAGCTTAGATTAGAAAAACTATCATCAAATAAACATCCAGATCCACAACAATAAAGACACACGAGAAAAGGAACATCAGTCGTCAGTGAGTCAAACAGGGAAAGCAGTCTCCTTCTCCATATTAACTCAGTTCTTCCAACACACATTTCAGTGTACCAGATGAATCCCAACTCTTTTAATCAGAAACATTTGTTCAACTTTACTTTGCGCAAATTACTTACCTCTTTGCCCCTGAAGCTTTTGGGCCATGCTTGGTTTGGTTGTTAAAAAACGTTGGTTCTTTAGTATCCTCTGATCTGCTGCCTTCCTCACAAGTAACCAGCTCAGGGATTTGACTCTAAGTGGATTAAAACATCTGAAATCAGCTTTTTTAGAAGGTAGTATTAAGCAGTCAGACAGGAAGTTTAGATGACCACAGTTCTCTACTTAAAGTCAGTCACTAAATCAAACAGGATGGGGAGCTCCTCTTTTTCTTAAACTGGAAAACAAATATAAGGTCAACTTAGTGATTTGTTTTAAAGTGTCTTTGGAAACAAACATGTTTCACAAAACATGTATTGCTTTGTTTTGTTTTCCACTCCTTGAGCCCTTGCATAGGGTATGTGCTGGAAATGGTGCATTGGATGGGGGCTGAGTGGTTGAGGTGATCAGACATCAACCATCCACACCCAATATTTCCGCTGGCTTTACATTATCTGTGATGTATGTACTATTGCAATTAATGTGTGATGAGACCGTTCACAAGACAAACATTTCTTTAAAGTAAGATGTAATAGTAGGCATCACTTGGTAAGAGTTGCTACTTCAAAGCAGAAAGTGCACAGAGCTGCAAACCTGAGGTAGAGAGGGAGTTGTCAGACAGTCCCCTGCTTCTGAAGTCTCTAAGGGTAAGAACAGATCAGTCAGTGACATTAACTGGGATGCTAAACTATTTCACTTAATTATCTTTAAAACAGATACTTTAAAGCTGCAGTAGATATCTTATGTAAAAATATGTTTGTTTGGGTTTTTTTTTACATATTTGTTAACTGTCACTATGTACTCACTGTATAATATAATAAAAATCAAGCTCCTTTGCTTCCTCTCTGTGGTCCTACTGCCATCTGCAGAAATACACTGCTTCGGCTCAGAAACAACCAATCACAGCCAGGAAGAAGGTGTTAGCACATTCAGTTATGCTCGTGTACGTGCTGCTCACACCCTTCCCTGCATAGTGAGCAAGCTCAAGATTGCTGGTTTACTACAGTTGTGGCACAGGCAGAGAAACAACCTAAAGTTACAGGAATACTGTTCATCCACCGTCATCGGTGGCCATGCTAACTAGTCTGTGCATTCACAACTGTCTGCACTGTGGAGGACAAGCTGTAGTGCAGTAGACAGGACTCAATTTATTCACTCAATTTAACAAAGCATATTCTATGATGAAAAGGGAGCAGGAAGAAGAAAAATCTTACAGAAATAATTATTCTTTCTTTCATGGTCCCGCACTGCACCTTTTAGTCGTGTAGCAGCAGCATTTATGATATGGTTCTATGCTTCCCAGACATTAGACGTCTTATAACACTGGGTTACAAAAAAATATTTTTTGTAAGTTGTCTGTTTTTTCAACAGAATTAGGATTATTTCTCAATCAGGTTTTTATTCCAATTGGCTTTAGAGAAATCTGATCTTCTGACTAAATTGATGACATTTTTGTGACATTATCAGTTCATTCCCGTCAATATTTCTCATCCAAAAAAGGTTTTAGGAGACAGAAAAGGTTTTCTAACAGAGTGTATTAATTAAATGTTACAAACTTGGATTTCTGAACATTACATCTTAATTGTGTAAAATTCTCCGTCCCTTTTCTGTCCTGATGCTCCTCCTGCTCATCACTCATTGATCAGATTCTCAGGAAACCGATCCAGATGTGAGAACAAGTCATGCATTTGATGCTCATGTTGCATCCATAGCTCAGAAAGTTGACCTGATTGAGCAAAACCAGTATAATTTTTGGATTCAACTCATCAAAATCACCCTAAAATGGTTGAAAAACCCCAGACAATGTTTTGGCTGCTGACCAGTGGAATCACCCCAGTGGACTTTTCATCAAATGATTCGCCAAATCAGCTGACAAGGTAAACTGATACCACCAGATATCAGGATCTTCTGATGTTACTCAGTAGAACATCACATCAAACTTACAGAACTGGGAATAGAAGGGTCATACCTCCATGTTCCCTGGGCGAATGCAGGTTTTGCTCCATCTGCTTGTCAGAGCATGTGGAAGCAGTCTGAGTTAGGATGCTGGGGGACAACATGAGAGGAAATCTGTCACAGGGATCCAGTCCACTGCTGCTGTAACATGCAAACCTATTGGACACCAGGTCATCATTCACACAGATCTGTAAAAGAAAGAAATATTATAAACTTCTTACCCCCAATCCAGGCTTATAACGAATATTAAAAACAACAACTACAAGGAGATACTACTACAACTACTTTAACGTGTTAATTTTGATTAATTGATTACGTAGATTTTAAAATGTTACGAAAGCTAACGCATTTAATCAACTATTTTTTACAAACCAGTTCCAGTCAGAATTTTGTTTTCATGAATTTTTGGTACGCCCATAAATCTGACACACAAGTGACAGCCTCCAAAAACAGCAATAGATGACAAAGTCAGTTCTCTTGGTCCACTGAGGATTCATTTTTGCTTCAAAAGAACAATTTGACAGGACTCTGGAAAAGACTGTTCATTTGACTTGTGTTCAAGTTGTGCAAAAAGGAGTTGGCACATTAGCAAAGCTATTCAAGCCTAAAATAGCATCTAAATGCACAACATGTTGCAGCAGCACAGACGTCCCCAACGCTAACGTCAACAGTTACATTTCTAAAGAAGATCCATGACTGATCAGGGCTTCCTGAAATACCTGAAAGTTAAATAGGTATAACAGCACTTCACACATGGTTGAATAACCTAATAGATTGAAAACAATTAAATGTCTTTGTTGTTAAACTTATACATCTATGATTCAATAATTAAGCAATGAGTTTTTGAATTGAGAATGTAGCTTATTTTGTCAATATGTAGGTTTCAATCAAAATGTTACACTGCAACATTGCAATCACAATGTGTGTGTGTTGCAATCACAGATGTTAATTGCAACATCTGTGATTCATTACAGATGTTGCAATTAACATGTCCCACCACCAAAAAAAATAATAATACATGTACTTATGACAAAGTTCACCTTGATGTTGCTGATGGTAAGATAGAGCTCAATGGAGGTAGAGTCCGACTCCAACTCATGCAACACAGCTTCTGTTTGGGTGGATGCTATGAGGAAAAATCAAACAATTGACAAAAATATTTTAGTACAAATATTAACATCTTATTATAATCATACTAAATACTAATTCTTTTAACCTCGAAGCAAGTTGTGCAGGTAAAGTGTAGCCGAAAAGTCCCACTGTCTAGAAGGTCTGCAGGAAAAAGCAATAGAAATTGTAATATAGGTTAAGTAAAACAGTCAACAATGAAGTGTCAAAAGTTTAAGTATTAAATGAAAACAACAAATTTTCTCACTCAAGTTCTACTTTTTCTGCAAGTACAGATACTCGAAGGGTTATTGGTTGGATTCGAGCCAGATGGAACCTCCTCACCCAGAAAGGAAGCTGAAGAAACTTCTGTAATGACACTCGTATCCTTGGTAGGAGACAAGAAAATACAATTTAACTATCAGCACAGCCCTTACACATCTGAGATTGCAACTGCTACTTACTTAGGTAATAAGTAAGTTTCATTTTGAGCTAGGAGCCAGAGCTATATTTGACTTACTTGTCTAAGGAGACCACAATCATTTCTCCATGGTCAACCAGGAAGCAGAAAGCTCGACAGCATGTTGAGTCGGTGATGACGGACCGCACCACAGCACGACACCATGACTTCTTCACAGCCCAGTATACCACATACACCTGAGGGGTAAATCAGCAACACAAAATCACTACAAGCCAAAGTTGAGCTGTTATGCAAGACTAAAACTTTGTTATATTGGAAAATCATACAAATACCAAGACAAATAACTTCTTTACTGACAGTCCATGTGGATTCCCGTCAAACAATTTAACATCAAGAATTTTATCGTTAATTATTGCAAAAACTGTTCAATATATTAGCCAAGCTTGCCCAAGTAGGGGTGAAAAGCAAACTCAAAACATATGGTAATTCATCATTTGAACACAAAATAGCCTTTCAATTTTTTTAAACGTTCAGTGTAAATTATGATTTACCAGATAAGATGTTCTATTGATAAACCAACAGTAGTGTTCCCTCTCTTCTTCACCCACTGCAATGAGGAGGACACCCCCCCCACTGTATTATAAAGGCCCCAACATACTCGGATGTACTTCTGTCCAGAGGTCCACGCGGACTCAAAGCGGATGTCCGCCGGACATGTCCATGCAAGGATAAATTTCTATGACCGCGTACACTTACTAGGTGTCGCACATTAAACTACCCGGTGGAAACAGTGTTCACATCAAACGAGTTTTCATGTGACACCAGGCTGATAAGGTTGAAAATAGGGGTTACACAATTTAATATTGTTTTATAGCTGACAACAAGATAAAACTCGATATAGAGTTGTCGCGGTGACATCATAGAAATGTAAGCGAAAATGCTTCAAAGCAACAGGCTTTATTAGGTATATTCACGGTGTATTATGCAGAATTATAAGAACAAAACACAAGACATCATCCCAGACTTCTTTATCAGAAGGAGAGCAGAGAGGTGGTTCAATAAGTTGAGTCTAACTTCCCCCCCCCCAAACAACGGCAAGAAAAGAATGATCGGATTGCTGCACAAATTATTATGCCGACAAGTGTGCTTTTGGAACATAATAAACTAAATTTATTATGAACGGATCCCGTTTGATTACAGTTAAAGCCAGCGCAGCTTCCTGCTGCTCCTGTGCCTCGATCCGCAGTGGGACGCTGCACTGCTCCGGGCAGCAGTTCTCTGACTTTGCGGGATGAACCGACATGTGATTGCCATTCTCTGTCTCGCACTGACTGGTGTGTTGAGGCTTCCCAGACAGAGAAGAAACAGAACTAGGCGCCCAAATAGCTTATCAAACTTGCTAGTTCTCACTAGGACTGTGTGAAATAAAGGAATTTGTCACGAGACAATTTTAGGTAATTAGTACGCTCGAGTATGAAGACCCAACCATCTGCAAACAGTACTCGCGGAGCTCGCACGGTTCATGGAGTGCGCACAGTACGCCCGAGTATGTGGGAGCCTTAATCCTGGCAGGCTACCAGGTTTTACTTGCCCCCACCAGGCTGAGTATTGTTTGTTTTTATTTTTAAAAATTGTTTAAAATTTAATCGATATTGAAAAAAGTGGATTGGTGAATTCCCAACTCAAATCTTTCTATGTATTTCCTGTCAACCTCCCTGTAGGTTTGAGATGTTCAAGTTTAGCTCCAAGATGTCTTAATAAAAAAGAAAGGCTGAATGCAGTCAAAGGACTGCTGATTCTGGCAAGTGACAAGTAATTTAATCCTGGAGTCAAGATAGGAGGAGTAAGGCAGAGCTTCATGTGGAAGACCACAGAATTTCCCCATTTTTGATCTTTGATCAAATGTCTTTTTGATCTGCAAATTAATGACTTAAAAAATTATACAATGTGATTTTCTGGAATTTTGTTCGAGATTTGATCACTCAAAGTTAAAGAGTACCTGTGATATAAATTCAAGACTTCTAAAAGTGATAAGATCTGCAAAATCGGCTGTGTATTCCCCCCACTTTAGTGATATTGATACTTTATACTTTTATTCTGCAAAAATTATATACTAACACAGACCTGATCTGACCCTTTGTATGAACATGCTTACAATATCACATTGCCATGCACATTTCACTGTGATTATAGTTTTTGAGTGTTTTTAGATTGTTTCTAAGATGTCCAAGAGTCAAAAAGATTTAAAAAGGTTTATATGAGAGATCATATCAGCAGAAATTTCTAATCTAGAATTTTAACAAAAAACATGTTCAGTTGGAACATGCTTTTGTTAAAAAATAAATAAATAAATAAAAAATCATAGCCAGCTCTAAATGTATCTGACAACAAACTGTTAGGGTTTCAATACCTGTCCTTCCTCTAATGAAATGGGTTTCATTTGATGTAGATCTTGAGTGACATCTTGGTAGAAAAGGTTCATCTGAGCCTGGAGAGTAGTGTAATGTTCTGTGGTCTCCACACTGCCATCGGCACCGCAAACAACCCGTCCCCAGAGGCATGATGGACTCTCAACCTTTAGAGGTCAGGAGAAACGAACACACAAATCATCTTTCAAACTCATACTTAGATACTTTAAGTGGCCACAAGCTCTGTTAAACTGATAAATGCTAGAAGAGAAACGGTTTTATGTTGCTGGAACAGTATATTAGGCAAAGAAATGAATCAATACAGTTAATTTAAATTCTATTTATTTACATACTGCCAAATCACAACAAATATCTCTACACACTTTACAAAAAAAAGTCTAACTGGAGAAGAACTGCAGCTGAAACCAGATGTTTAAACACACCAAAAGGAGGAGACATTTTTCACTGTCTCAAGTTAAATCAGACCAACAAAAAAAATAAATAAATAAAAATTCTCTTGTTCTGTCAGTAAGAATTTCCAAAATTATTTCTATGTGCTAGATGCCACAATAATGAAAGATTGTGTCAAATTTATTTGTTAATGTCTTTGATACAGAATGCTTACGATCTTTTCAAACAGTAAGGGAAAGCTCAGATGATGAGGGTGTGGCTTTGAAAACTTTTGATAGGCTAACTAACACATTGGAGTTAATTGGAGGCACATTCGTGGATGCATTTTAAGGCCTCAGCTGGAACACACTGCTTTCTGACACAATGGAGAAGCCAAAAGACATCAGCCAACATATCAGGCAGAGAACTGTAAACTCCAGCCTTCAAAGCAGACCAAACCTATGCCAGTACTGTTAGGAGGAATGGGCCAGCATTCCAGCAAGCCATAGAGCTTTGGAACCAACGTCACTGCATGTGACTTTTACGTCTCGCGCAGTCGCTCTGCGCCATCTTTAAAGGCCACAGACCAAAACAAACTTTATTCCGCCGTTTTCATTATTACCGACCGCAGTAAAGTTCTTTTCAAGTTGGATATTGGACATGTGCGCTCCGCGAAGTAAGGGGTGTTTAGCTCAAGGTTGATCCGATTTATGAACGCTAATTCCGGCCAGCTGTTCTCTACCGCTCCCTCCTCAAGCGCTTGGAGGTTCACATAGGGACCGTCCATTTCCGAACCAAACACTCCTGTAAATAAATGTCTTATGACCAACTGATACAAAAAAGTGGTAACTCATGCTATTACGCGAGGCACACTATCCTCTATTGAAATTTTAAATCATATTCAATATTTTAAATAATATTAATATTAAATGTTTTCTTCAGTAGCTTCCAAATCGTGCCCCAGTGTGAAATTATTTTACTGTATAGATGAAGCGCTCTTTATTACACTTTGACCCCTTTTAATTTTTTAGCTAATTTTATATTTAAAAACTACTTAAAAAATATATTTTTTAAATGTTCATAAAATGTATTACCTCAGATGATCTCCACATTTGTTACCTGTAATGTTCAATTACATAAAATTCTAGGACATTTTCTATTTCATTACATGTTCACTTCTTACCTGAAATATGTTAAATACAACAAATATTTACTTAAAGTGTAATCTATTTCATAACATTTACTTGTCACCTTTATTATTTACTTTGAACTGTTCAACTACACATGAAATGTTTAAAGATGGGCTTTTTCATCTGGTTTGATTGTTTGCATTAAATGTTTACTTCAAAATGTCTTATATAATTGTTTACTTTAATCACATAAAATGTTTATTTAAAAATATATACATGTATGTATTTTTAAACATGTATATACATGTATGTATTTTATTACCTGAAATATTTTAGATATCAAATTTTTACTTAAAATGTGATTCATTTCATCACCTGTTTACATGCAACTTGAAGTGCTTGAATCAAACATTTCATGAATGTTTACCACATTAAATTATTAAATGAGAGAAAACAACCACTTCCAACTGTACACATATTTCAACACAAATGGTTCATGTTCCTCTTCAGAGTGTGCAGCCTTGCTGAACTCCTCTCCTAGGCTTTCCTCCTCTTCTATAGAATCCGCTACTGTGTTGTCATTATTTACCTCTTCTGGGGTAAATAATGAAAACACAGTCTCTGTAACTTGCTCCCCCACTTGTTGATCCATCATGGTCTTGCTGTATTGCCTCTTTAATTGATGCACATGTCAGTGGCGTTTACTTCGCAGTGACCCATATTCAGCGCTGGAACCCAGTCTTGACTGATCTAATTCATCTCATACGTCGGTTTGCCTTGAAAAGGAGATATCAGAACACACATCAGTATTAATACTGTAAATTTGATAATACTAGTAAAATAGTTAACTTCACAATAATTGAATAACCTCGATGTCCACTGACAAAACTCGGACTATGCTACATAAAAAAAATATAAGCCCGACCTAAACAAGGTAATGAACTCAACATAACTGAACATGAGACATCCGGACAAAATCATAGCAAAAAATTATGACAACACCGACAAAGCGAATTTAGACACTCACCAGAATAGACATGTTTGGAGCAAACTTGTAGATATCTTGGGATGTTGAAGAACGTAATATCAGGACGTCTCACCGCTGATACCCAGGACATTCGTCTCCTTTTTGTTAGCTCAGATAGCTTAGCTCCGATAGCTTAGCCTCCTCGCATTGTTTACAGGCAGGAAAACAGTGAAACGAAAGTCCGTTTTCTATCTTTTTACCGTTTCGGTCGTGTGATCCGACATTACATCCAATAACGCAGCAAGTTCGTACCATTGCTAAATAATTTTAAGTAACTTATTCAAAATATCTGTGAGACAGACGTTTTTGTCGGTTATGTTTATGGGCCCTGAAGATGGCGCTCATATCCCTACGCAAAGAGCAGTGACGTCACGTTCCAAAGCCCTATACTATAGTGAGAAGTTTGAGGAAAGACACCCAAAAACCTCTGACCCAAGCCATATAGCTCAACTACAATGTTACCATACCCAGGAAATTGATGTAAGCAAATATAGTGGGCCACTGCTACTGTTGGTTTTATACCAAAGAAGCTCAAAAGTCTTGAGTCTTCACAAATCATAAAATGGATTTTCTGCAATTTGCCATAAATGTAGACTACTTCTGTGGTATTTCAATGATTTTTTTAAAATAAATATAGCCTCGTCCTATAAAAAAAAGTAAAACTTCCCTCTTCTGAGATACACAAGTTTAATAAATGGGTTTTTTTCAAAAAAAGGAAAGAAAATCAAGCGCCAAAAACGGCTGCTGTGTATCTGACGAATACTTCAGTACTTCAGTGTCGTGACGGAAAGCTTCTTACCTTCAAAATGAATATTTCCAACATTTTGTTAATGAATCGGAAGCTGAGAAACAAGAAAACATAAGCAGCAAGTGTTAATGAGTTTATCTGGGACGGAATAAAAGCCACACTCTAACCGTGCCTAACTTGTCAGCTAGCTTTACTTGTTAGCTAAGCTAGCTGACTTTAAGCAAATGGGGTTTCTCTAATTTAAATAAAATAAAGCTCATACACCCTTAACACACCAACTAATGTTGTTGTAAAGCACATCTTAACATCACTAAAAACACATTCTCTGTTGTTCGTCGGGTTATTTACAGTTGACTCAATGCAACAAAACATACCTTTCTCAGAGGTTCGCCAATTACCGCTGACTGATTCAAAGAAAGGTGGCAGCTATTCTCACACTGTCCTCTAGAGGTAGTAGTAGTTGTTGTTGTTTTTCCTAAATTGAATTATATCAGCTATCTATATCTTTACATGGTGGCTTGAGAAGTGACGGTAAGCAATGCTAAAATTCGGTGGGTCTTTGTCAGATTTCAGAAGTTAAAACTTTAAAACAGGTATTACGTTTTCCCATCATATACTGGTCCTGTACGAATACTCGCACTTGCGCCCTTGTTCAATATGCGTACTTGTCTGTTCTCGGGTACTTATGAAACGTCACCGACAGTGGCCAAAGTACTGTTCCATTTCTAAGTGCCCTTCAAGGCAAGAACGCTCAACGTACCCGGATGTGTTCTTGTTCCGCCCATTTTCTGCTAAATTCGAGTCCAGGCGGACAGTTTGGAGTTTCAAAGCGGAATTATGGCAACGTTTTTGTTTTGTTTTTTCGTCTTTGTTGACAATTCAAAGAAAATAGTACAAGTCACACATCAAAACCAAAAAAGTTTGGCAAAATAAACTGAGCAACTAAAAAAAATTAAAAATAGAATCCAAAAAGAATAGGTTAGGTTAAACTTTATTAATCCCATAGGGAAATTGAGGTTGTCAGTTGCTCACACATTAATTCACATCCACACAGCTTTTCAGGACATACAACAGGAAAATATCCATAAAAAGGTATAAGAAAATACTAATTACCCCATCCCCTTCCCCTCCCACAAATTACAGCATTATAAAGCCTAATGGCCCGTGGAACAAATGAGTTTTTGATCCTCTCAGTTGAACAACCCAGTGAGAGGAACCTGTCACTGAGGGAGCTCCTCTGGTTGGAGAAGA
>CAEFZY010005743.1:0-19099 GCA_903066815.1 Brachyrhaphis roseni | reverse complement strand
TGATGGTTTATCGGCCCAGTTTGTTGTCGTGATGGTTTATCGGCCCAGTTTGTTGTCGTGATGGTTTATCGGCCCAGTTTGGTGTCCTGATGGTTTATCGGCCCAGTTTGGTGTCCTGATGGTTTATCACTGGATAAACCATCAGTTTGGTGTCTTGATGGTTTATCGGCCCAGTTTGTTGTCGTGATGGTTTATCGGCCCAGTTTGGTGTCCTGATGGTTTATCGGCCCAGTTTGGTGTCCTGATGGTTTATCGGCCCAGTTTGGTGTCCTGATGGTTTATCGGCCCAGTTTGTTGTCGTGATGGTTTATCGGCCCAGTTTGTTGTCGTGATGGTTTATCGGCCCAGTTTGTTCCTTCACTTCTTCTCCCAGGATGGAAACAGTTTCTTAGAAAATTCAAATGCAGTTCATCCACACCAGAGTTCACTTCAACAAACCCAGACCGAGGTTTGCAGTCGGACTTTTTGGTCGCGTCAGAGTTTGATTCATTCACATGAACCCAAATGAACCGGACTTTCAAGGCAAACGGACTGGAGTTGGATTAACTAAACCAGGCTGCTGGGACTGAGAGGAGGGCGATTAAACATAATTAGTGTTTTATTATGATACATTGGACGATAACTACAGTTATTGTATTATTGTGATACCGATAAAAGTGATGAAAATAACTATTTCTCAGTACAGTAACTGTATGGCTGAGCCCCTCAAACACCGACGCTGTTCGTGAAAAATATTCCCATCGGAAAAGAGCAAAGTGTGTCAGTAAACTGCTCACTATAACTGCATTTAATCATATTTTAATTATTTATTTAAGTTTATTTGGTAGGGACAGACACACATCGACAGACAAACTGAACAAAACTACAGTCCCATGTTTGCGTCATAGTTCAACAGCTAATTCACAGCAGCACTTTTCCCCAGATGGGCTTTAAAAAGTACCTTTAAAAATCGAAGTGATAATCATTTAAAATAGTAAATGAATACCAAATGTATTGGTATTTATTGATATGTTCATAGAACAAACATTGTAAACATGATACATCAATATGGACAGTTTTTAAAGATATTAATCAGAATTTATTATGAGAATGATAAATCAAAAGTATTATCATGATTGGACATTTATAATAATAGATGGTAAATGATACAATAAATGCACAGTTATGAGTTCAAAACTTAACAAACTGAAACCAGTTTAACTGGGTTTATATTGTCCAGAGAGCTGAACTGGTCTGAAGTGTTTTTGAGTTTATAATCTTTTCATTTCCAATCCCTGTTTTTATGTTGGTTAATAATCCATCTTGTCTATTGAAAGGAATTTATCTGTATTATAAAATCAGTCTTTTAGTTTCTGGTCTTTGATTATTTGATTAAAACTGTCTGAATGCATCAAAGCTGTGATTGGTCCAAAGGGAAACAACAACCCAACATGTCCGCCATCGTTTCTCCGTTACCTCCAGCTTGAACTTGCTTGAGGACACGCAGTCGGCTCCACAAACCCAAACTCTTACGGCCGCCCCGGCCCGATCCTCCGGCAGCTGTGTGTACGACGTCCCGTTTGAAGCTCATGTGAGGCGACAGCAGGGTCTCCGGGTCATTCTCCGGGACGTTTCAGGACCCCGGTCGGTCCTGGCCCCCTGCCCAAACTGTCTCATTGCCAAGCCTGCGAACTGGGGAGCGGAGCCCACTCCTAAACAGAACCAGAACCAGACAGCGGCACACAGCGGGATCGGGAACAACCTGTCCTGAAATAACGCCCTAAAACCGGTGGACCCCCAACCGCCGCCCATTTAGCCGAGTCCTGAGCGATTGCTTCTCATCTTTAGAGGAACTCTTTCCCTTCGCCGTGTCTGCTGGATGTTTGATATTAAATTAGCAATCCAGCCACCAGATCCAGTGAAAATCAGACCTTATTGTTTAATTCAGGAATGATCTCAGTGACTGAACAGGTCTTTGAACTTCATCCTTTGTTTTCCTGACAGCTACACACAGCTGGTGTTTCTGTTTGGACTTTATTCCCTTCATCTCTGGAGCAGCAGACCTTACAGTTCGGTCTTCCTGGACAAGCGGCACCATCTGACCCGACCTGTTGCTGCTCTCTGATTGGCTGTGGAAACTCCCCGGGACGAAGGTAAGACTCCAGACAGACAGTCGTCACTGAGGGTGATGATGTGTGTAAGGATGACGGGGAATCGGACAGATGTGACTGCTGGGAAGTTTAGACCTAAAACCTTTTGTATGAACCGTCGTAATGAAGATTGATGCAGTTTAGCTGATTGCTGCTGTATTGGATCTCTGTCGAAACTGGTACTGATGCATCTTTGGTCTCAAAGAAAGAAAACTCTGTACTTTGTAGAAAACACTTTATCTCTACTTTCCTTTCAGTCCTTTCTACTAGCCTTCTTCACTCGTTGTCCGGCTTTCCAAACGTGTTTCAGAGGTTTGTTTATCTGGACTTTGGCTCATTTTTAAAGGATGTTATTTTGTCAGATTTTCTAAATGACTTTTGGAATTTCAAAGGTTTCTTGGTGGATTCATCAGTGGCTCAGCAGATCCTCATCACATCAGCCTCAAGTCATTCATTCTCTGGCTGTTTTTAATAATTCAATCATTTAAACAGACAAACTGTGGATCTAGCATTAGCATCATAAGTTCAGAAAACTCCCCTGTGTAAGCATGCGTAGTATATGAAAGCTGTGAGGAACTAACATTCAGTTGATTAGCTAAGACTACGATTCAACACGACTAGCTTGGTGTTGTGACGCCGCCACAAGCTAAGTGTTTCGCTAAAAGGTGCTATAATTATTCCCTCATGTTAGAACTTTTGCAGTAACTGAGCTTTATTAGCATTATGCTAATGTCAGAACTGACACAGTCTGTAGTCCTGACATTAGCATGTTAATGCTAACAAAAGGCTGGCTAAGGTAAAGGTAGAGCAGTTCTGTTAATGCTAAGTTTAACGTGCTAATGCGTGCTGCAGTTAATTATGATCTTCATAATGTTTATTTTTATTTATTATTATTTTAATCGTAGCAGATCTTTAGAAATCATTAAAGATTTAAATTAGATGGAAAATTTAATTTCTTTCTCTGAAAAACTGTAAAAACAGATGAACCAACAAAAACTAGTTTTAATAAAATATGAAATAAGTCAATCAAATTTCATCAAATTTTGAAGTTGAAGACAATTTTTTTTCTACATATTTAATTTTTTTTTACCAAACAGTCCAAATAAAAGTTTAAATTTAATCAAAGTTTGACCCAATATTGATGTGAATAAAACATAAACAGCATCATTAGCATATTTGATAGAAATAACAGAAGTTATTTTAATGTCTGAACTTTGTGAGCGACTAAAAAAATAGAAAAAGTTTATCTGTAGATGATAAGTTTTTACAACAGCCCCTTTATATTGATATTTATGAATATAATCTTATTTGTTTTTTATTAAATACACATAAGGCATATTGAGGATTTTATTAAATCAATACATTATATAATTAACAAATTAACTGCACATTATTCTTAGTTTTATAAAAAAAAATATTTTAAAATATAACAAATTATCAAAATGCATTTCAATCATTTAAATTGCCAATGTATAATTTCACTGACATAACAAAATAATTTATAAATTTAAATTTCAAACTTAAAGCAGAATGTTCTTTTTTTTTTAAATAACTTAAATATTGATGGCAATAAATTTAAGTTGGTGAATATAAATTAGGAGATTATGTGAATTAATCTGGTTATTTTTGGACATTTTGTCTGCTTAATTCCTTCAGTCTCCATCAGGGGGCAGCAGAGTCCCAGCTGGATCATGAGGGATCGGCCTCAGACAGAGTGGTTATGATTGAAGAACTGATATTTATTTATTAATCTGGTATTTCTGATGCTCATAACCCAGATTAGCTTCATCTAGAGCAGGTTTGGATTTCACAGATTAAAGAAACGCTTTAATCTGAAGTTGTTTTCATTTCAGTATGAATCGTTTGAGACCAACAGGAGTTTGATGAATCAGTGATCCACTCGGTTCTGGTTTGCCTCCATTAAATCAGGAGTTTATTCAGTTTGCTGAGCAAACAGGTGTGTGTTAGCACAACTCCAGGGTGGAAAGACTACAGCAACGACCCCAGAGCAGCAACCTGGGAAGGGTTGTCAGGGCAACCACAGCTTCATTTCAGAGCAGGAAGCTCCGAAAGTCAGCAGGTCAAAGGTTAACGTTCATGGCTGGAAGGGTTAAAAGACAGCAGCTCAGCTAAAGTCTGTCAGTCAGCACAAACTGACCCAACTGTCACACACGGTGGTGGAGGTATGATGCTGTGGGCTTGGTTCGCTGGATAAGGTTCAGAATTAAACAGTCTAGTGGAAATGCCTCCTTACCATCACCCTAATCAGTAGCTTCCTCTGTAGATTCTCTATCAGATCTGGGTCAGAACTTTGACTGGACCGCTCCAAGATCTGGATACTATTTCCTGTCAGAAGAAACATGGCGGTCAAATTCAGATTGCTTTACATTTTGGGGCTTTATTGTGAAATGAGGATTATATGTTAAAGTGGCTTGCCGTACTTCCAGCAGCAGTGGGTTTTAGAGGTTCAGAGAAACGAATCATTATAAAAAACTGTAAAAAATGACTTTTCCTGTTTGTTTAGTTCAGCGTTTTATTCTGTGGATAAATATAATGTTTACTTTGACTTGACTTAACAGGTTTCATGTTTTCATAGTTTCAGTTTTGTCAGTTTTCTACAATTCTGACCCAATTTCATGATTTGTTGTTTTATAAATGAGCTACACTCAACATTTCACTTATTTTAGTTCCTGTTGGATCATTTCTGAGGTTTGTTCACATCTTAAAGGTAATTTTATTTATTTAGCACATTTTCAACAACAAGGCAATTCAAAGTGCTTCTTACTATGTTATTACTAATGAAACACTTTGATAAAACTTTTCTCATCCTGACCCAAAATCACCAAGTGGATTTTATTAAAACAGAGTAGAAATGAACAAATTATCGTAGATTGTAAAACGTCTGAGATGTTTTCCAGTTTCTTCACTAATAATTTCAAATATTTTCCTTTTTTTGTCTAGAATTTTTTTTTTTTATCTCTCAGAAATGATAAATTTATCTGAAAACTTTGGCCAAGTTGATCAATTTAGTGTTTGAATATAAAGTTACTGGATGTTTGTTATCCTGCCTAATAATCTAGTTAATAAAAAAAATTGTTGTTCTGATTATTTTATTTTTTAAGAAGAATTTTATTTAAAAATCTGTTAAAACTTGTTGAGAGTATCCATGGGTTCACTGAAGACACAAACTTGAACTTTTCTTTAACTGAAAAGTTAAAAAGAATTATTCCAAAAAATTATAAAAATTATTCCAGCGACCTCAGATGGCCCCCGGACCGCACTTTGGAAACCCGTGGTGTAAGAAAACACAAATGTAGGAAAAATGAGACGGAAGGCAGATAAAGAAAATAAAACTTTATAGAAAAAGGAAGAAGTGCAACAGAAAAAACCCCAAACTTAAATAAACAAATGTTATCAATAAATAAATTCAAACAAACACAAAACAAGCTAAAACACAATTATTAAAGTATAAAACTAAACGAATCCTCACATGTTGCATGGTGGGATTAGGAGACAGATCTGATGTTCAAACCAGTTTTTAAATTATTGTTTAAAATGGATTATTAATGGAAAAGTTCTTCTGCTGCTCAACCGAAACCAAAAACCAGTTTGTCAAAAGCAGGAGAGAAAAAGTTTCTGAAATATGAGAAATAAAACCCAAATAATTAGAGATAAACTCCAGATTAACATCAGCTGATGGTTCTGTAAGGAGATAAACTGACGTTTGTTTAAATTAACATGAAATTCAGCTTTAAAACGTCGGCGATTGGAGGGAATATTGATCGAAGGCGATCGAATAGTCCAACTTTAACGAACCAAACCCAGAGTCTCCTGAGTCCGTACCGGGTCGGTTCTGGTCGGAAACCAGCTCTGAGCTCTGAGAAGTTCACCTGCGAACATCCAGGGGGCGCCGTGAGGCGTGTTGAGCCCTGTTCGGACCGGTTCCCTCTGACCCGGTGGGTTGGGTCTGGACGACGGGGCGTTTGGATCCAGCAGGAAATCTGAGTTTCTTCTTCTGCTGCGTTTGGAGGAAAATCTGGACAGGAAACAAACTGAGAGTTCAGAATCAAACCGCTGAAACGTTTCACTGTGTGGCTGGATCAGAACCAGAACCAGAACCTGAACCAGAACCTGAACCTGAACCTGAACTGACTCAGTCAACTCAACTTAACCTTTTTAAGTTTTATTTATTTATGTTTTTGATAACTTTATTGGCAGTATCTCAAATTTCAAACCTTTTTATGTCGTATGTATAATTTAGATCATGCCACTCAATTATACATTTTTACTTTATTAATTTGTTTTTTCAAGTAAATTATTTGACAACTTTTTTAACTTAAGGTATATTTTTCAAATTTTATACAAAAATGTAAAATTGGTAAAAAAAAATTAACATGAGAATATTTTAGGTTCTTTAATGATCTATAAATTCACCAAGGCTGCTTTATATATGAGGGCTACAAATTAAATAAATGTATTTTGATTAATTTTCTGATTTTGTATTTGAGTAAAAGAAATGTTAAGGCATTTAAATATCTGTATATCTGTGTGTAAGCAAAACATTGTAATTATTTTTAAACTGGTTTTCAGATATTCTATAAACTAGTTTACAGTTAAACTCTGAAATGTAAAAATTATTTAACTGGAGCGATTTGGGAAACATCTGAATCGATAAAATAAAATAAATGGGTTTATATCCTCCCATAAATCTTATTTAGTGACATTATTAGTACTATTAACCAAACTGATGGATCTAAATTAATTAAATTATTAAATATTTTTTACTTTACCTTTGAGAAAAATATTTTGTTGATATTATACTGTAAGATTTAAATATTTTTCACATTTTATTAAAAAATATGTTAAACCAGTTTTTCAGAAACCGAAATTGATAAAAATATAGTTTCTTAAAAAATCTGAAACTTTTTTTTCTCATAATAAATAAACTGAACGTGATGCATTTAGTATTTTTAACATCCCAACAAAAACTATTTAGATTCATTAAAATATAATTAGTTTATGTTTTGTTTCCGGTCGACGACTCGAAGCTCTGCTGGGTTTCCATAGAAACTTTTAATTTATTTTCAATAATTAATTGATCAAACTGTATTGTTTGATAACTGGGATCAGTTGGAGTGAATGTGACTGAGTAGAAAGTTTCTGTAAAAATTTGAGACGACGTTTGTTGTGATTCGACGTTATATAAATTTACTTAATTAAATTTTTAGTATTTCTTTTTGCAATAATTATTTCACTGAAAAATACATAAAAATCCATCAACGTGAATCTCATGAGGATTTTTAACTTAAATAATTTTATTTGCAATCAGAAGAATAAAATCAAAGTTCAGGCTGATTAGATATAAAAAATTATTCTCAGAAACATTTTGATTATAAATATTTTATAATCAATAAATGAAATTGATCATGTTTGTTCCGGTCAGAACCTCACCACACCGCGGAAAGAAGCAGAAAAATGCTAAATTAAGACGAACCGATCAAAAAACTACAAATGTAAATGAAATTTACATGAAACTTTCCCCTACCTTTATCGCCATGGCAACGGGCCATCCACAGCAGCCATTTTGAAACGCTGTCCTGCTCAGGTTGGTGTTTCCTCCAGGAGGTCGTGGCTGTGCGGACGGCGCGCCGCACTCTGAGGGCCGCGGCGCGCCGTCCGCCCTCTAGACCCCCGTTCCCGGTTGCCAAATTACCAGGTTGCCAGGTTGCGTGTGAGACCCTTACTGTCACCAGTTCACCCCGACGACCCCGGCCCTTTGTCTGCTCCTCCACTTCCACACAGCCGCCAACCTCTTTGTTGATGCCATAGCAGCGGCCATCTTGTCTCATTAAACCAGAGGGTGCGTGTGTTGGGGTGTGTGTGTGGGTGTGTGTGTGTATGTGGGGGTGTGTGTCTGTGTGCTATGGTGGAGTTGCGTGCAGAAACACCATCTATTGTTTGGGTCAACTCCTTTTCATTGACGGTCCGTTGGTGGTCGTCTCGTCAGCGGTCATTATGGGAAACTCTGGCAGAGCGCCATAAGTGTGTTCATGTGCAGATTAACACTCCTCCACTCACACACTCCTCCACTCACACACTCCTCCACTCACACACTCCTCCACTCACACACTCCTCCACTCGGAAACAGAGGAAAGTTTTACTGGAAAATTTTTGTTTTTATGACTGAAATCATATAAAATGTTAAACTTCAGACGCTCTGACTCTTTAATTTCTGTTTTTAAGCTTTTTGGTGAATGAAAGTTCATGATAAAACCTTCAGGCTGATTTAGTTGTAAATAAAATGGTTATGGTCTTTAGATCCCACTGGTCAACAGGGGGCGCTCTTGCTTGCAGCAACACATTTCTCCTAATGCAGCGTTAAGGGTTTCAGCTAAATAGTTTTGAAAAACTGCGCGTATTTCACGTTACTTTGTTCTTTGTCCATTTGTTCACCTGATGGTGATGATTTAAAACTTTCTAACCAGTGAAGTTAAAATGTTGGCTTGTTTTTCTCTGAGCTGATTGTGAGTCTGGGTTTGGTTCCCACTGAGCTCTAAACGGATCAGCTGCTCCACTGCACATGACTTCCATCACAGACACGTTTCATTATTTTTAATTCTTCATGATCTGAGTTTCTCTCCAGATGACAGAATTATTCAAAATATAAACGACCTCCAGTCATTAATGGATCAGCTGATCTGCAGACGATTCCTGTAAAATTCACCCGTTGTTGATTTCTTTGGACAGTAGATCTAAAGTATTTGTTTGGAAATGCATCTTGGGAAGCTGAAATGCCTAGCAACAGTGCTACTCGACTCGCTATTGGCTGGCAGTTGGAAATCAGCCAATCCTGGAGCTCTGGTTCTTTTCCTTGGTGCTGATTGGTTGAGCTGAGTTAAGGAAGCCTGTGGATGTTAGCTTCTGTCTTCACGCTAACATGGTTTCCACTGAGTGCATTGAATCACATTAGGGTATATTTGATATTTTAAACTATTAAAATAGGCAGTTCTAATCGATTTTGGAGAACGAGGTCTTTTCTTCAATAGAATCTCCTGTTTTGAGGGAAATATGTTGATAGGACGACCAGACCAGGCAACTAAATTAATAATACAAGTAAGAAAGTGTGTTTTATTTATTTATTGGGTTTTACATTTAGATCTTGATTGAGGAAGATGACTCTGTATGGCACGGCCCCCATGTGTCCCCCCTAGGGGGCGCCACTGTCAGTGACGTACCTGGAGTTGACCTGACGCCGGTTGGGACGTGTTGAACTGTTCAGATTCATCAGATTTATTTCAGAGAGTTCATCTGGTTGAATTAACGTGATTTATGTCTTGAATTAATCGTTTCCCCGTCAGCAGAGAGAAACGATCTTTATCATCAGGTTTGTTGTCCTTCGCCGTCTTTCCGCCATGTTTCCCCTCGGGGCGCGTCAGTCACTGCTCAGCTTGTATCTCTGTTGTTTAGATAAGACTTGCTGTGTGTCATCATGACCGCCCTTCTGTTTGTGTGTTATGTCATATCTGAGAGTGTGTTAAATCTGGCTTTTAGCTTGTCTGCTTCACTGCATTTCATTTCTGTCTGACTGAAAACTAAAACTGAGCAACATGTCGGAGGAACGCGTGAACATCGTTTAACCTGCTGCGTTTGAACATTAAAACCTCAAATTTATGTTTTCAAATACTGAATAAACCGATGAAATGTAATAAAAGCAGTATATATATCTCTAAGTGTGGGTTTTTTGGACCTCTCCTCTTCATGGTTAAGTATTCATGGATTTTTGTGTAAAATGTAACTTCTAATTATTTATGAAAAATGTTGTATTTGCTCCAAGTTTTTCCATTGGGAGACTTTAAAAAACTCAGTTGATTCAAATCGTACTTTAGTTGAGTTTATCAGTGTATGATGATAAACTGAAACATCTCTGTCTGGTTTCTGTGGTTTTGTTTTTTATCTGGTTGATGTGGTTTTTTCTGATTATGTGAAGTGGTTTGTAAAACTGCGCTCTTTCTCCTCATTGTTATTTTTATTATCTGTGGATTGAGGTCTGATTGAAGAGCAGGAAACTGTTTCTGCTCCCATCATGTTTGTGCAGGTTTACTGAACAGGAACTAATAGCTTTTTGCAAACAACAGGGATCCTCTTATTGTGGGTGATGCTAACCATCCAGGTCGTCCCATCGCATTGATTGAGCTCTTCCTCCTCACTGATTGTCATGGTTTCCAGATGCCCGATTAGCATTTCTGCCTTTCATCCTCTCCACTGATTGGTTGGTTCCCAGACACCGTGGTCTCCTTCACAGACCGTGAAACACAAATTTTCTTTTACAGTATATTACTCACAGAGTATTTGAAGTTATTTTGGTGCATGTGAATCATACTTTGGGTGTTTTCAGTCAGCATTAAAGCTTACTGAAGCAAAACAGTTTTTTCCTTTAAATTGAGATCAAAGTTCTCAGCATCTGGGAGAAATATGAGCTGAAACCAAAGACAACCTGTCAGAGAAAATTAAGTTTTTACTCCAATAATTGTGACAACCTAAAAGGAAACAAACTGATTCCATTCATTTAATGTGTTTTTACACATAATAGTCCAGTAGACTCCATTCAATTGGGAACCAAATACATTTTTAAGAATGTTCTTGGTCGTTAGCGAACAAGCTAACAAACATGTTGTTGTATTTTGCTGTATTGTAGTAAATTAATATACACAAATTAGCATTAGCACAGCTAACGACAACAAAAGTTATAAAACACCATGCTAAATTGAAACGTTATGCAAAAAGTAGAACAACCTGTGTTTTGTAACCTAACATGCTAACAGAAATAATTTATACAATCTAGTATTAGCACTATAGCAAAGCCAGCTGATACAGGAAGTTAGAAAAGGTTTCAGTTGGAACTTTGTGCAAGCAGCAGCATTTATACAAGATTTCTACAAATTAAAATATTGAAAGTTTTATCATCCTATTTACTGGAAATGACTAAGATAATAATAATAATAAACAACTAAAACATAATGTCCATTCACTGATGGACTCATAAAGCTGCTGAGTGACGTTTTGTTTCATCCTCCGTTCCTTTGACTCCAGCTGCAGATATAAGTTGGTTTTCAGTTGAGAAAAAAATTATTTAACCACTAAAAATCTGCAGGTTAGTATTTTTGCCACCATTCTGCATCAATAATTAAAGAACTGTTGAAAATAAATAACAAAATGTCTGTTTACTATAGTTAGCTGATTATTTTTTGCGTTTTTTTGCTGCAGCTCGTTGTGACTCTCATTAGGTTGCACAATGAAGCAAAGCGCGTTGTTTTACTGTTTGGATGTGTTTATCGAAAACAGCTTGTAAAGTCCTGATCAGTAAATCCCCCGAGGCGCAGATGGTGATAATAATGCTGCAGCCTGACAACAGGCTGGAAAATAATATCTGCATCCTGCCAGGAAACAATAACAAGCACAACACCGTTAAATACTGCAGAAAATTGTTTAAAACTCTTGTAATACAAGACCAAAATGATCTCACCAGAATAAAGACAGAATGAGCTGCTGGTGCAGCAGTTGGTGGAAATGTTGCCTTGCAGCCAGAAGGTCCAGGAAACATGACTGCTAGGTTAGCTGGTTCCTCTAAAGCGCTCTTAGGTCTGAGGATGTGCTAATAGACACGACTTAATCACTACAGAAGCAAGTCTGTCACTAATCATGTTTCATTCATGCTGACAAATTTCCCCAGCAGCGCTGTAGCGCTCACAGTTCATGGATATCGTCCTTCTGCTGCAGAAACGACTCAACAGACTGAAATGCTGCAGCAACGACCCAATAATACAGGGGTGGCCACCCCTGCAATAATAGCATCACTTAATTCACAACTCTATACACCTGCTGTCTGATTAACCCAGTTCATAAATATTTAATCAGATTAGGGTACAAATACAGAATAAAAATCAAATTTCTAGTTGATCTCTATAAAAAGATAAGAAGCGAATCAAACGCTGAAGCAAACTCTTAAACTCTGGTCCGATTCGACTGCAATGTGATCGCCGAGCGGACTGGAGGCCCCTCCAAAAGCAGGAAGTGGACTAAACATACGGCATTCTGGGTAAATTAACACTCATGATGTAAAGACAGCACAGGGCTTGGTGGTCCATCAAATCGTTTCCTTTTTTAGATCCATGTTTCTGATGTTTTTAGGAAGGTGACAGCACCTTAAGGATTTAATCACTTTATTGATACAAGAATATTGTAACGCTTCAGAAAGTCAGTATTAGAATATTTGCTGAAGCATTACCTTTAAACATATATTCATGCTGCTCTTTGATCCTATATTTAAACATTTTTCTAAGGGATGTTTGGGACACTTTTTTCCACTCTGTACTACAAATTTACCTCCATAAACATAAATTGAAGTGTTCTGCTGGACACTTTTAGAATGTGAAACTCTTCATGTGTTGGTATCCGCAGTGACAGAATGGCATTTAGGCTTAGAGAGAGACGGAACATAATCCCTAAAAATGTGCTGAAACATTGTATTTTGAATATTCAACAGTCTGAAATGTCTCTCTTCTGCCATGAAGTGATTTAATTTTAAGTTGCACCCCTGCAGCATCCTGTCAGTCCTGCACTAGAATGGATTTTTGAAGCACACAATCCATAGATGTGGGATTTTCACCGTGGGTGAAGCATTAATGTCTGTTTGGGTCCAAACATGGCGTTGAGCATCGACTTTATAGCCAATACTGAGGAATTATATTGTGATGAATCTTTGCACGTCTGATATTTAGGTTGTTCAAATGAATTGCAGATCAAACATGCGTCTCTTGGCCTCTTGACCCAGAACATAAATCATGTAATCCTTCATTTCTCACACCAGAATAACTGGAAGTTGCACATAGTAGCAGCGCTGTGCTTTAAGCTGGTGCAGTTGGGCGTCTTCAGTGGATTACTGAGTCCGAAGGAAAGCGTTGTGAGACAGATCGGATGTCTGCTGCGTGCTGCGGTTCTGCAGGGTTAGCAGATTAGCGCTGTTTTCAATCACATGGAAACCAAAGAGACAACAGAGGATCAAGACGAGAACAGACCAGTGCAGCCAGAAAGCCCAATGTTCTCAACTGGTTTCCAGGAAAAGATGAACAGAATTAATCCCAAGTAAAACCTGGGAGGAAGGAGAGTGTTCACGTTTAAGGCAACTTTACGGAGGAAAACTTCTCTTATTATCAGGTTCTGGATATTCAGGTGCAGCTTATTTTTATTTCAGTAATGAAATTAAAAGTAATAAAATAGTACATCTTACCAATAAAACATAATTTTAATATGGAATTGTGGGTCTACTGACAACAATATATGCTGTCAGTTAATAGTCTGAACTCCTTTTCATTACTTAGCAGCATGCAGTTTGGGGCGGGGTCAAAATGTGGGCGGAGCCAAACAACCAGACGGTCTGAACGACCCAGTTCAGACCTTTTCACCTAAAAAAATCTGATCTGTAATCCAGAGACGGCGGCCATATTTACTGTCGTAAACTAAGCAGCTGCTGGTGGACGGCTACGAGAAAAAATCAAATCTCACCAAAAAATGACAATCAAGTGAGCATCAAGACCTGCTGGGTGAACGTAGCCTTGTACCGCATTAAGTCACTGCAAGACATGAAGCTGTACATGAATCATTTGTTTCTTTCTAAGCCCTCTTATCTTTGAAGGTCAGAGACGGGGTTCACCTTAGAGAACCCAACAGAAACCGGAGTACCCAGAGAGAACCCACTCCACACAGAAAGACCCCCGGCTGGGATTCAAACCTGGGAGCTTCCAGCCGCTCCGTTGAGTTTCTGTGCTGGTTTTCAGAATCCCAGCAGAATCTTTCAGACTGTAGTTTGTTTTAGACACGATGAAGGTCTTTATCTGCCTAATAGGTTTGACTAAACCCAAAGGAAAACCCTGGGAACATGAGTTGGACGGTACATTAAACACTCAATAGCCTCATTGTCTGTCTGTTCCAAACGGACCATCAACCCACATGCAGGTGACGTCACTTATGGAAATGAGGAAGAGGAGAGGATAGTAGGAGGTCAAACCAGAGTCCTGGAAAACCCAGAGTGAGCTTCAGTTTCCTGGTGTAGGAAGGTCCTGTTCATCTTTTCATCATTTATTTCTCCAGGATGGGAAGACAAACTCCAGCCATGTTTTTACTCCTTAAAAACTTGTTGGGTATTTATCCGCTCCAGAACCGGAAAACCCAAATTAAGGTGGAGGCATTCCTCCTCTTCCAATTCTCCATCTTCCTTTGGCAGTGCTCCAATACCACTACCAGCAGCATAGCCCCACAGCATTAACCTACCACCACCATGTTTAACAGTTGGTACGTTGTTCTAATTGAAAGTCTTGCTTTAACTCTATGAAACCTGGTTATCGTGTCCAGACGACTCGCTCTTTGCCTCACCAGGTCATCATTCCTCCAGAACGCATTGGCTCGTCTGTCTTGTGCCTCGATGGTTCTTGAACTTTCTCAATGGTTTGCTTTAATCTGAGGGGAATAATTTGGGTCCAACTGTTCCAACTGGACAGAGATCCCAAATAATCCAAACCCAAATCAAGTTCATAATTTGCACATGATGCTTAAAAGTGTGTCTGACCAGATTAACTGACGTTTACCAAGTAAGCCATCCTTAGAGCTTAAATATTCAGCCAGAGTTTTGTAAATGAATCTCGTGATTGAGGTGAAACTCGCTAAGGAATATTTAATCACAGTATTGGGAGTTTATGTATAAATTTGAGCTTTTATGTATAATTCTGGCTCACGTCTAAATTAAAGACGTTCCTGCCCTGATCTGTGGACATGCCCATCTGTTGTCGACTGTGGCAGCAGTTCATGGTGTTCCTAATAAAATGTCGCAGGTCTAAGATGGAGTCTCTCCTAAATGTGTGAACTTCAGGGCTGAACATCCAGCTGCTCTTGGACATTTGGACAGAGAAATATCAGAGCTTGACTTCCAAATCCCCAGCATGCCGAGCGCCGGACAAGGACAGCTTTACGCTCAGAGCGGACTTATCCCGAAACCTTTGAACCGGAACGGATCAGAGCCTGGATCTCCATGACACTATGGGCTACAAATGTAAGCTCTAATTCAGTGCTTCATAGAGTGATAATCCCGCAGCGCTGTCTTTATTCTGAGGCTGACAGTTTGAGTCTGGAAGATGTAATGTTCCGATGACAGGTTTTAACTGAGCGCTGGGCGTTCCTAATCCAGGAAGAGCTCACTTCTCCGTCTATTCAGAGACTAATTAGGGAAGGGAAGGGGAGCCGAGAGAAAGGGAAAAGGTCAGGTTAGAGGTGAAGCAGCAAGAAAGCAGAAAAGGTTGCCAGATTGAGTCGAACCGAGAGACGAGGAGATGAAAGCTGAATGAAGGAGGAGCTGGCAGGAGGCCAGAGAGGCCATTAGTGGAGTTTGTTTGGTCAGCGCAGCGTAACGATGAGCTCTGTCTCCCGTTTCACCAGGTTTACCGTCCAGAACGGTTACTCGTCTCACACGCTTAGTGTTCACGGATTAGGAAAAAGTGTGAAATGCTTCAGCGGATTGGAGCAATCGTTCTGTTGGGCCACGGTTCCTCCCACCGTCCCGGTCCGCCGGCGGTTCCCCTGAGAGAACTTCAGGATCGTCTGGAAAACTGGAATAATTAACCTGAGAATCTGTTGCCTTCAACATCTGAGATCAGATTCACTTCAAAACACATCAAAATCATAAAGGAAGGTCTTCAAAATACATTAGAGAGTTTTGTCCAACAGCAACTACAGACAGCGAACTCACCACAGGCGTTAAACTCTCCTACTGTTTCTCCAGTCAGCGAACTAATCACTGGAAGTAAATTTTCCTACTGTTACCTCAAACAGTGAACTCAGAACGTTTGCATATTTCCAGAGGATTTGTAATAACACATTATATGGTTTCTGTGCTTAGTTCACTGTCTAGTTTTGAAGTCGGACCCTCTGGTATTCATTTATTATATTCCTAAAGTTTCTTTTGAAACCCTGAAGGCATCAGAGATTTCAGGCAGTTTAAATTTAATGAATGAGTGTTTAATCCAGCAGAATAACGGGTCAGACTCAGATTCATTGTGTTGATCCCGATATGATTTGTTTCTGTTCAGCCGAGAAGTGAAAACTATTAGCAGGTACATACTGAGGCGGAGGAACGACCAGCCTGATTTCCTGATGCGTTTGAAGACATGTGATGTAATTGAGTTAATGAGACAATGTGGAGGAGAGGAGGCGGCGCTGCGCGGAGCGGCGCTCCCCAGGAGTCTGGTGAGGGGGTTAAGCAAACAGGTCGTCAGCTTTGACAATAATCCAGAGCGGTGCGCGGTTCTGCAGGCCCGGCTGCCAGCGTGCGTCCCATCTGCTGCTCATGGTTGTTGTAAGGACGCTGACATGAAGTCTGGGCGGCCCAGACGCCAACCGAAAACACTCCGAAGCACGGAGAGGAAATGCTTTTATGACTGTTAGAAATCTGGGTTTGGTCCAGCTCTGATCCAAGATGGCGGAGACTTCAGGTTTCAGAAACTGCTGAGACAGAAAACACAAAACTGTAAATAAATTACAAGACACAGATGCCATTTCTCACTCCCAATTAGGACAGTGAACTAACCAGTGGCACCAATTGTCCAACTATTACTGTTGAAAGTGAACTAACCACAGATGTTAGTTGTCCCACTCTTTCCTGAGGCAGTGAACTATCCAAACAGAATTGTCCCATTGTCTCTACGAACAATGAAGTAATCTCAGGAGCTGATTGTCCCACGTCAACTAGAGTCAGTGAAGTAGACAGAAAGGTTTGCTGTACCACTATTATTGCAGACAGTGAACTACACTCAATACAATCAGTCAAGTAACCACACTTTGATTGTCCCACCCAACTACAGTCACTGAACTAACCACAGTTGGTTACTGTCCCGCAGTTCCTACAGACAGTAAACGCTACATAAATGTCAATTGTCCCACCATTGGTACGGACACTGAAGTACCCACAGATGTTGGACTGTACCACTCTTCCTACAGACAGTGAACTCACCATTCTCCTGTAACTGGGTCAGAACAATGAGAACTTATGAATCCTCTGCTTTAGGATCTGCTGTTTGCTGGTTGGGTGAAAGTGAAGCCAGTGTCTCTGTAAACATCCATGTTGTGATGCCAAACAGCGCCCTCCATGTTGGCACACTGGATTATCCTGAGCAGTAAAGCCTCCGGTTATCTGGCAGCATTATCCTTCAGGAGTGCCTAACATTAGTGACCTGTAAGCCGGTGTGTTCGAACATAGACGCTCTGCAGGTTAATGAGCATTAAATAGACAATAGCATGTTCCTGTGCAGCTGCGCTGACTGAGCTGACCAATCACAGGCCGGATAGAAAACAAACCCAGTTATTAATGTTGGAAGGAAAACTCAGAAGACCTGCAGAAAGTCTGGAGATCATTTTTATATCCTGAATGTTGGGCTGATTGGAAGGAAAACGGACAAAACCGAACTCTGGATCAGGACCAGAAGAACCTTAAAGATGTTTGAACCTGAAAGGCTGCGATGCTCCCCTGATCCCTCCTGCTCTGACTCAGAGCGCCGCAGCCACCAGCCCTCTGTCTATCCTCCGGTAATGTTATTACTGCCTCCTGATCCCTCGCGGTGCCTAACGTTAGTGACCTGTAAGCCTCTGCATTGGCTGGTGTCAGCAGCAGTGTGTGTTGGACTCCTGAGCAGCAGATACTGGGAACTGGGAGGGATTGGCAGTAAATCCATCAGCTCGTCATATTCATCATCATCTCCGCCGTTCCAGATAAAAACAGAGACAATATGTCATAACTCAGCCTGTTTAGGTTTGTCACAACAACAAGTTTTACTGGACGTTAAATTGTCCCAGAAATAACTGCAATAAATGATATAAGTAATATAAGTATTATAATGGTAATGGCACAATAATAACACAACAACACATTCTTAAAGCTCAATAAACTTTAAATTCTAATGAACATTTAGCGCTTTAACTTTAAGACATTTAAAATATCCAAAATAAATAAGAAGATAAGACAATAATAAGAAGCTGGGCGTCCACCTGAGGCCTCTGACATCAGCAGAGCTCCTGAAGCTGGAGACTCCCATCCTCTGCTCTGCCAGGCCATCTGGAATGATATAATCCCTCTACTAGTCCCAGGATGACCCTGGTGGCCTCAGCCCAGCTGGCTGCGCCTGATAAAACCTCTAAAGAGAGGCGTCCTCATCAGGTGTCCACCTCGGCTCAGTGCAGAGTGGACAAGAGGACGCCAAGCCCAGGACCGGAGACATGGATTCACTTTATTAGCCCTTATATCACACAGAGAGCTGGAGAAATTACTAAAAAAAAACTATAAAAGTGGACTTTTATTACTGCAGGGTATCAGCGCTTGCTACAGAAACAACACAGTGTGACGTCACGCCTCCGTCTCCCTGCTGGAGGACAAAAACTGCTGGCTGACGATGACGACCATTGAGTTTAGCTGTCAAGTTGTCAACATAAGGGACTAAATCTTAAATGTCCACAAGATGTATACAAGAAAAAGGGATGCAGATCTTTGCTGCTAATTGTCAACATTATGGCAGCGAGAAGAAACATTAGGAAAATGTCTTAATAAAATAGAGGGAGAAGGAAGTAGGTCAGCTATGCTAACTTGACTTTGATAACGTTAACATGTAGATGTGCTGTGGAATTCAGTGTGTTTAGTTCAGTTACAAAAATAAAAAGGTGACCTAAACACCAACTCTGACAGATCATCAGTAGAGCAGAGATGTAAATTGGCTAATCAACCACTGCTGTGTTAGCTTAGCTAATAGCAACAGTAGCTAATCAACCACTGCTGTGTTAGCTTAGCTAATAGCAACGGTAGCTAATCAACCACTGCTGTGTTAGCTTAGCTAATAGCAACAGTAGCTAATCAACCACTGCTGTGTTAGCTTAGCTAA